>JACEEZ010010636.1:224563-244792 GCA_016584305.1 Chionoecetes opilio | reverse complement strand
TCATTGGTATTGAAGCGATGATACTGAGGTCAAATGATCCAAGCTTTTCGTCTCCAAGTACATATGGGACCCAAATCATATGGGACTTAAGACATATGGTGATCAAGTCAAACTATACATTGACCAAAGCGGACCTAAATATCGTCATAGAGAGAGAAAGAACGAGAGAGAATGGGAGAGAGAGTGACTATGAGAGAATGAGAGAGAGAATGAGAGATGAGAGAATGAGAGAGAGATGGGGGGAGAGTGATAATGAGAGAGAATGAGAGAGAAAGAAAGAGAATGATAAAGATAAATAAAGTGAGAAAGAAAGAAAGAGATAAAGAAAGAAAGATAGAGAGAAAGAAAGAGAGAGAGAAAGAAAGAAAGATAGATAGACAAACAGACAGACATACAGACAGACAGACAGAGACAGAGAATGATAAGGAAGAAAAACTAAAGCAGTCTTAAATTAATTAGTTTTTTGCATCTTTCATATTCTATTTTAGCGAGCACATACACACACATACACCGCGCGATGGTCAGGTTGATAGTGTGCTGGCCTTCCATTCTGTGGTATGCGGTGCAAATCCTCACTGCTCCCGGGGATTTTTCACTGACAAATTCGGGCGGTTTCTATGTCCCTTGAGCAAGGGAATGGGGGGGTGTGGTGTGTGAAGTCCCAGCATTACCCTATGATCGGTAATAATAAGCTCCAACCTCGCACCGGGAGGGTGAAAATGGCAATCGCGAGTCTGGCTCGCGTGGAAAACACCATGGGTGAGTGAATGACACACACACACACACACACACACACACACACACACACACACACACACACACACACACACACACACACATGGTATAAAGGTCACGTAAACATCACGTAGGTGCAAACTTTACTTGTGCAATAAGAATATTAACAAGTGCAATATTGAAGTGCAGGTATACGAGTTGGTGGTGTAGGTAGTGTGGCTGGCTAGGGTGACGGCTGGGCAGGAACTCCCGCTCGGTAACATGCAAGGAATATAGAGGACAAGGAAGGTGATTCCTGTAGTAAGGTTTCGAAGCAGCGATTGTCACGCCATCTAACCGCGGGATAGTGGTAAAGACAGAGCATGGGAAACATTATAGAACGTACGGAATCGATGGGTGACTCGAATGCTCATAATATCCCTGCACTTTCTTAATATATTATATATATACTATCGAAAAAATGTATATTTCTTTGAATGTTATAGGCTATAACTTTCAAAGAAATTTAAATATTTTGGATAGTATCTTTGACAAGGAAACAAATTATATAAAGCAAAATATGGTGGCCAAATTTTATTCAAATTTCTATGTACTTTGAGGTTTACAAATCATGTAGAACATGATGCAATACTTGATTATGTAACACAAAGTAGAACAGTAAGATCATTACTCTTTTACATGCAGCTACATGACAACAGCAACACCTGCCTATTAGACATTGCAATGCATTGCAGGAGATAACACAAGAAGTTAGTTGCATTATATCAGAGATCACAAAAACATCGAACTAATATCATGCATTAATGGCAGCAGTAAAAGACACTGTGATGCATAGCACGAGAAAACACATGAGTTTGTTGCAAAACATGCTGCACCACATGACAGAAAACACATCAAGAGTTTTATGTTAGAAACCTTGAGCAATGGTGTGGCAACGTTGCTAACATCATACATGTTGAGAACAAAAGCAACAAAGCAAAAGCTTTTACCCAACATTACAATGGGCAAAACAGGCAACAAAAGGTATGTAAACGACATATAACTAATACAAATATCGCAGATTTATAAGCATTAGAGCTACTGCAAGGAAATTAAGTGGAAACCATTACTGAATAACATGCTGTAACAAACAGCACAAACCTGTTGCTGTCCTGCAGATCATGAGGGAAAAAAGAGGACAGATACCAAATGCCAAAGTATTTGAGGTGAACAATAAACAAACAAATAAAATAAATAAATAAAATGGAAATAGATTAAATACAAAATTCAAATATACTATTTACAAACAAGTATATAGGGTAAGCAGCATATGTAGCAGTTAGAATGCATTGCAACAAGGTGGAGGAAACATTATATGCAGGGAGAAATAGAAAAGCAACAGCTAGATACAGTATATGCAGTACCACAGTAGCACAAAGCAGAGGCAGTCTTGCAAGAACACACTATAAAACAATGACAAAAAATATAATAAAAATCTAGATGAAACTCTTGCTGACAGCAGGCAAAGAAACTCAACAGTTTACCTCGAGAGAAGAGGGAAAATGAAGGATGGAAAACACTAAAAAGAAACCTCGGTGGACGAGAGATTAACCAGAAAGTTAAATTGAAAATATAGGGAAGAGATACTGAGAAGGAGGATGAAATAGAATCATTAATAGAAGGGTACTGGAGTAAAGTAATTAGAAAGGACATGGAAGTAGAGCGAATGGAAAACATTATGATCTACAGTGACAAGAGAGAAATGGAGAGGTAATTGAGCTTGGAGAGGTAGAAAAGGTACTGAAAGTTTTGAAGAACGGCAAAGCTGCAGGGACAGATGGACCCATTGGGGAGTTTGTTAAATATAGAGGAAAAATGGTAAAACAGGCAATATATAACATATGTGACAGTGCTGGAGCAAGGCTGCGTGCCACAGGACTGGAAAAAGAGCAGAGTGACCCTAATACACAAAGGAGGAGGAAAAGATGAGGAGGACATAGCCAATTATAGGCCCATAGCTGTCATGAACATACTAGCCAAGGTTTTTGGAATAATTATAAATGAGAAATTGAAATTGTGGATAGAGGAAAACAAGATGTTAGGAGAGGAGCAAAGTGGGTTCAGGAAAGGCAGAGGTGGAATGGTAAATAATATTGGAGTTAGACAAGGATCTGTCTTGTCCCCAACATTATTTAATCTGTATTTAGAATCTGTATACATCGTGAGAATCAGGAAGTCCAGTAAAGGAGTAGCAATTGGAGGAGAGAAGCTAGGATGTCTGGCCTATGCTGATGATGTAGTGCTGATGGCAGAAAGTAAGGATGAAATGGAGGAGATTTTACACATAACAAACAAGTTCGGAAGGGAATGGGACCTGAAGTTTAGTGAAATGAAATGTAAAGTCATAGAGTTTCACAGTGAAGAGTCAGTGCCTGCTTCAGAATAATGTCCTAGAAGTAGTAGATAAGTACATATGTATAACTAGGAATGGAAGTATACAAGGAAGGGATAGGCGGTGAAAAGCAGGGGAAAGTTAATGAAGGCAAGGCAAGGAGGTTGATAGGCATGATTATAAATGGTGGTATCATTTCTTTAATACATATGAGGTAGGCAGGAGTTTATGGAAGGGGGGGGGCTGTACCCTAGTCTGTATGGGTCAGAAGTGACTCAGTACGGGGAAAAGGAGACGTCATGCACTTGGTAAAGGCTCAGAACACAGTAGGCAGATGGGGACTGGGAGCTTGTAGGAGCATGATGTAGAGGCCATAAGGGGAGACATGGGATGGAGCACCTTCATGGAAAGGATAATTAAAGAAAACTGGTGTTCCACAAGAAAATTGAGACTTACTGAAGATAGATGGACAAAGAAAATATCACAGGAAAATAGATCAAGTACCACCTGGAAGAAGGAACTAGAGATGGAAAAGGAGAGAAATGGAACAAGATGGAGATAAGAGATATCAAAAAGAAAATTGAGAAGAATGGGTAGTTAAATGGCAGGAGGGAATGGCCAGGAAATCAACGTTGCAGGGTACAGGTGGAAAACAGAAACCAGAGGGGGGGACTGCATGTAGGAGACTGGGGGAGTAAGGTTACCTATAAAGAAAGAACAGGCACCTTGGAAAGTCAAACGGAAAGGAACAGGGAACTGGAGAACCAGAATTGTAGCTACAGGGTAGGAGCGAATGAAACTGTAGAACATGTTATTGTGGAATGCAACAAGTATAGGCGTCAGAGGGAAAGGCTTATAGCGTAAAATAGTAACAGCCCTAGGCAGGGGAGGAGTGGGACAGGAGACTAGAGCAGAAAGACGGGGCCCTGTGTACGGTGTTAGGGCTGTATGGGGACAAAAAAGGAAACTGAAAGTATTGTAAACCTCACCTGTGTTCCTAACGCAGTGCTGGGAGATAAGAACACACGAGACAATAAATTTTGGAGATAATCAAAGGATTGAAAGCTGATGAAAAGCTTTCCCAGGTGAAATAAACAAGGGTTTTAAAACAAGTTTTGTTAAACGAAGGAGATGAAGTGGAAGAGTACCTATGAAGCGATACTAAGCGACAAAGGTCACAGGAAGAAAAAATGATGAGTCCTTTAAAAAAAATCAAGCACCTCCGGGGCCAGAAAATTTGCAGCCGTCGCTATCAGCTGGGTGGTGTTCTAAAAGCCCCCCTCCCCAATTGCTGTATTCGCATACGCAGCCTGTAGATGGTGTTTCGTAGGAGGCTTCTTATTGGTGTCCCTGAGAATATGGAAAGTGTTACACATTGTTTACATAAGCAATAACTTACTAACATAATTATGTACTATAAATGTATATGGATGATTTGCTGATATGTCTAGTAATTGAGAAGGAATGAGCTGTGGAGTGGTGATGGTGGTGAAGCACAGAACACTGAAATGGTAAATGATGGGGCACCTTGAAAAAAAAGGGGTGAGAGTGAGATGACAAGGATATTATATGTGGGAGAATATATGCGGGAGTGTGAGAGGATGACCCCCTGATAAATGGGGGATATAGTGTTGGAGTAGATAGTGTGAGAAAGAGGAAAGATGCAAGAGTGAGACGACTGGTAGTATATGAAATTAAATATCTTTTCAAATATAATATGCCAAAAATATCCGTATGATTTAGTCACTTAAAATCTAAAATCATGCATTTTAGAGGAACAGCAAAATAATATTCCTGAAATATTACGACTTTGGGGCATTTGAGGCTTGGACATCTGGTGACCCTCATTTTATGTTTTCTGTTCCACCATCTTTTTGAAAAAAGTTTGTTGTTAGTTAAATAGCAATAAATTGCCAAAAATATTTTCATTATGTTCTGCATAGAAATGAGGTGAATAGCAGTATGGAAGGAAATGTAAGATGATGAATAGGAAGCGGGTAAAGAAGATGAGGAGGACATGTGAGATAGAGAGTGAGGAGAAGGGTTGTTTGACAGTTTTAGGGATAAAAAAAGAAAATGACAGTATCAATAACAAACAAACACTAGCAACTGGTATAATGCGTATTTTAAGAAAGGAAATACTCGATGAGTTTTTACCCTCTACAGCATGTATGTGAGGTGAGGTCACTGGTGCTGCTGGAGGAGGCACCATGGAGGAGGGCAGCAGAGGCTCCTGGGACAACCTGAAAACCAATCATTGTTGATACTTTCTGAGACTGTATACGGAAATTTGTCGATACAAGGTATAATTTCATCTCAGGGCTTTTAATTCATAAGTGAGACTAACATCATGCAAAATGTTAACATTATAACTCTCAATACCATCCATTTGCTGTGGCTGTGGCTGTGGCTTATGTGGTGGGAGGCTGTGGCTGGTACTGGGGTTTAGGCAGCACTCCAACATCAGTGTCAAAACAATCTGTCAAAACAATATATCAGTAATAATCCTGTACATAATTAGAACATTGATACGCTACCTGCCAATGCTAAAGCCATATAATTTAAAAGAGAGAAAATAAAAACTTTGTCCAATACACTGATAAGGGCTGGAAGCCATTAAAAGAATAAATACACCTTAATATAGATGGGTTGATGATAACAATAATGCATAGTCTGTACAAACCCCGGTGTGCCATATTTCCGGTAGTAATGGAGAGCTGTCCTCCCCTGCTGCCACATCTAGCCCAATCTCCGCTGATGCTAATGGCGCTACAGAAAGATATGATCAAAAAAAATGTTTGAGAAGGTAACTACGTGCTTACAATACAAAAAATAAATAATATAATATATTATATATATATATATATATATATATATATATATATATATATATATATATATATATATTTTAATATATATATATAAAATATATATATATATATATAATTTTATATAATATATTTATATTATATATATATAAAATATATATATATATATATATATATATATATATATATATATGTTAAATATATATATATTATATATATATATATATATAATATATATATATATATATGTATTTTAATCACAAAAACCAAAGAAGGTTTGTCTGTAAGAAACCAACTTTCAACTGACCTGGTGTACGAAACGACTATGGTTTGTATAGGAAAAACTTTTTGGAGTACGGAATCTACTGGTGTACGAAACAACTTTATACAAACTGACTGCACAACTGACCCCACTCGACAATCTAACCTAACCTCCTAACCAAATGTAACCACACCACCTAGCTGGGGGCTCCGTCCCCTTTACCCGATAATCTAACCTAACTTTCTAAGAGGGGGAGCTCCGTCCCCATCGACCCCCCGGTTTAAAATAACAGTATTTTACCTTAGCCCTTTGCGGATAGCTTTGACACTCTCTTGTGAGGGGCCCCATTCCCCCAAGCTGTTTTGAGTGAGGTGGGAAGTATGGGATAACTAGAATAATATCGAAATTTACCCGACACACTGTATCTGTGTATTCTCGTCCATACAAGCAAGTGTGGATAAAGGGGTTACACGCGTGCACGGTAACGGGCTTATCTAGTTTCTTTTATTTTCGCCAGCACGGGGCAGCCTTGACTACCCTTTAGCCCTTTAGATTAGAGACATGCCCAGTGATAGCTTAAGAGGGAAGGGAGGGAGCGCTCATAAGGGGTAGCTCCTTTTTTAAAGGGTATTTGGTCACTTCTGGATTTTCTCTTATTGACTCAAATATCCTTTAAAACGACACTTTCATACCTTTAGCATCTTTCAGGAACAACTGCAGCCTCACTCCAGGGGTGTTTACGTCTCTTCTTGTCACACACACAGTAGCAATAGCGAGAGGCGACGGGCGGCATTCTTGCGTCTGGGGTATCAGTAGCCATGTGGGCCCTTGTGGGCCTGTTTGTTTACATTCCCTGAAGAGGCGACGGTAGCGCCATCTAAGCGCCAGCATGTGCATAGGGCAGGGATTTTCTGCCTACATAAGACTCCACCTTCCTTGACCTCTATATTCCTTGGTAACATGGCAGGCCCGCTGTCGACTCTGTATGAGCCGTGCCGCCGACTCTGAAGCCTCGGAGCAGTTGGCGAGCGTAACAAACCAACACTCCTTACATCTCCCTCCCGGGGGGAAAGAGGTTACGGAACGAAGCGGTCCGGACGTCTGCGTTCACGTGAGCTTCGGCGCTGCGGCTGGATGGCTGGCGACGGCGACGAGAACCGCACCTTGCGGCGATCACCTACAGGAGGAGCGGCCTGGGGTTCACCTGAGGTCGAAGCTGGTGATGGACGTAGGTAGCGGCGGTTCCTCCAGAATATCCTCCCACTTGCAACTTTGACGTGGTAATCTCTGTGTTTACCGACACCAACTACCACCCCCTGCTTGTTCCAGCGCCGAGACTTGCAGTCTTGTATGTGTACAGGGTGTAATGGTTTGATGCTTCAGCTCGAAGCTTTGCTTGTCATTGTGTTCGGGGATTCAGTTTAGGGCTTCATGGTTCATATTCGTGTTTACTCCATACCTTGAGAAAATAAACCGTGCAGTTATGGCTCGCACACGCTGACAGCTACACCTGCGTTTGTCTGGCCTCCTCCTCACTCGGCCCTGTCCATGACATGGTGGCAGCTATAGGAGCGCTGCTGTCAGTGACGTACAATTAAATCACTGCAGCCATGAGTGGCATGACGGGCATCACCGTGCCAGCACTCGACTGGGACGCTGAGGACCTGCCCACGGCTTTCCGGCGCTTTCGCAACTATGTGAACCACGTCTTCAATGGGCCGCTTGCGGACCAAAACGAGGAGGCTAAAGCTTCGTACCTTATGCTGTGGCTCGGGCCTGTTGGAATAGAACTATTGGAAACATTTAGTATAACGGAAAAACAAGAAAAAGGAAGTGAAGTGTATCCTCGATCGTTTTGAGACCCACTGTGCACCGAAAACAAACTTTCATCTGGCTCGTTACAACTTGACGAAGCTGAAGCAACATGAAAGTGAGTCCTACGACAACTTTATCGCACGTCTGCGGATACAAGCCGACAAGTGTAAATTTGGGAGCTCTAAGTGTGAAAGAATTTTTGAACAGTTAATAGCCGGTGCTACACACGAGAAAGTGCAGGAAAAACTGCTAGCTAAGGACGAAAAGTTCACCTTAGATAACGCCATTGACTTGTGTCGTACATTCGAGGCCAACAAAGCCCACATGGCAGAGTTCGTAAGTGAAAAGCCTCAAATTAATGCTGTTCGAACCTCAACAGTGAATCGTGGTGGTCCGCAGGCAGCAGCACAAATGGGCGACCGAACTGCGGGTACTGCGACCGAACTCACGGTTACGATCGCTCCCAGTGCCCTGCTCGCAGATCAATTTGCAGTTATTGTGGGAAGATGGGACATTGGGCAGCCGTGTGTCGGGGGAAGCGGTATCAAAACCGTGAACAGTCTTTCCCTTCTGTGCCTCCGCCACCATCCCCTCGTGAGTATCGAAACGTGATACGCAGACCACAGCCTCACCGAGCCATCCATGAAGTATTGGCCACAGCTGTAAGTGATGAGGAACAGTTGATGTTCGATTCTGTCCGCATATGCAGCAACACAACCACGGGGGTAAGAAAAGAGGCATTTGTTGACGTCCATGTTACCATCCCCAGGCAGCCAGGCAGCCACAGTATGCACGCCAAGATTGATACAGGTGCAGATGGTAACATACTACCCTTACGCTGCTATAAAATGTTGCCGCCAGGATTATCGCTGCAGAAGGAGAACATACGGATTTCAGCCTACAATGACTACCAGATACCTCACCATGGCTCTGTAACCATGAACATACAGCATGGCTCCTGTGAGTGTGTGACAAAATTTTGTGTCGTTGAAACAGACAGCCCTATTATACTTGGCCTGCCGACGTGTGAACAGCTTGGTGTGGTCACTATCCATACTCACGACGCTAAGAATCCGGCACCGCATAAAATGGCGGCTGTCACACATCAGTTAAACGAGCCAATTAGAACAAACTGAATACCTACGCCAACTCTACCCGACTGTTTCGAGGGTCTTGGCCAGTTCAATGGTACTGCACACATAGAGTTGGACTCAAGTGTCCGGCCTGTCGTTCAAGCCCCACGAAAATGCCCCATACACCTTCGTAAGGACTTGGAAAAGGAATTGGATCGCATGCTGAAATTAGGAGTGATAGCAAAAATGGATGAACCAACAGAGTGGGTTTCTAGCCTCGTCGTCGCTCGAAAAGCTAACGGCTCATTACGTGTGTGTCTTGACCCCAAAGACCTGAATAGAGCCACCAAAACGGCCTCATCACCGCTTAATAACCCCGGAAGAAGTCACACACCAGTTATCCGGCTCACCTTGTTCACAAAATTGGATGCACTCTCCGGGTATTGGTGTGTAGTGCTCGACGAAGAGAGTCTAGTAAAGCCACGACCTTCAACACACCGTTTGGAAGGTACCGCTTATAAGGATGCCGTTTGGTGGTGTGGCTCTCAAGATGTATTTCGAAGAAAATGGACGAAATACGAACGGGTTGAGTGGGGTAATCAGCATTGCAGACGACATTTGTGTTCACGGGGAGGACCAAATCGAGCACGACCAACGGCTACACCAGTTAATGATGAGAGCACGAGAGCGTGGGCTTGTGTTAAACTTTTCTAAGTGTCACGTAGGGTGAAGGAAGTGACTTCTTCGGACACTGCTACCACTCGTCAGGAGTTTCACCAGACTCCTCAAAAATATCAGCTATTCAGTCACTAACGGCACCAACAACAGCGCAGGAACTACGTTCATTTCTTGGCCTGTGCACTACGTTTCAAGTTACATCCCACGATTCTCAGACTAACACATCGCCTGCGGCAACTGCTCAAAGAAGATGCAATCTACCAATGGTCTCACGAGCATCAGTCTGACTTCGAAATGTTAAAAAGCACCATATCAGCTGAGACAAACACTGTTTCATTACCGCCCAGAGTTACCTGTTAACGTCGAGGTGGACGCATCGAGTATCGCTATCGGTGCCGTTTTGCAGCAGGATGGGTGGCCGGGTGCTACGCATCTAAAAGCCTCACAGAGACGGAACAAACGATACGCAAATATAGAACGTGAGATGCTGGCGGTCGTCTTCGGATGTGAGCGATTTCGCACCTACCTATACGGTCGGCCATTCACTGTGACAACGGACCATAAACCTCTTGAAATGGTCACCCAAAAATCATTAAATAGTGCCCCAGCTCGGTTGCAGCGCATGCTACTACGGCTCTTGGAATACGATGTCACCGTGCGGTACAAGCCAGGCCGTATGATGCTCGCTTCGGACGCACTTTAACGCCTCCCTGCCGACCGTGGGGTGCCCGTCCCGATGAACATGAAGTGCGTGTCGACCTTCTTCACTTCTCACACGGAGCGACTAGAGGAGCTACGGCGCGCAACAGCAAGTGACGAGGTGTACATCACTGGTGCGACGCATATTGTGGATGGATGGCCGGATCGGCGGTGCCAGTTGAACCCCACAGATACGCGACTACTGGAGTGTTAGGGACTCGTTGGTAATAGATGACGGCGTCATACTGAAGGGGAACGCGGCCGTCATACCGAAGCTACTACGTGCGTGGTACATCGATAAGCTCCATGATGGTCACCAGGGGCGCGTGAAAATGGAACTCCGTGCCAAGGACGCCGTGTATTGGCCCGGGATGCGTAACGACATCGAGAGTAAAGTAAAAACGCCTGCCAACCCTGCCAGTTCACCCGCCCAGCAAACGACTGCATGGAGCTAAACGCCGGATCACCAGCATCCAGTACCCCAGGGGCCGTGGCAAGATGTCAGTACAGACCTGTTTTACTACAACAGTCATAATTATATTCATGTAGTTGATCATTATTCCTCCTATGTATTTGTATATAAATTGACAGGGACGACCAGCCGCGACGTAATAGAGATACTGATGCAGCTATTCGCAGAACATGGCTCGCCAACAACCCTCTACTCAGACAACGGACCGCAATTTGACAGCCGTGAGTTTGCCAACTTTGCCGCAAGATTTGAGTTCCGGTACACCACATCCTCGCCGCTACACCCACAGAGCAACAGCATCGCTGAACGTCAGGTACGGATCGTGAAAGATTTATTAAAAAGAAGTAATGGCAACGACGCATTTTACAGAGGATTACGCTCGCTTACAAGCACGCCCTTGGACGCACACCTGCCATCACCTGCCGAGATGCTGCTCGGGAGGAAGGTGGACACCCTTCCGCGGCGCGCCTGTGGTGGGCAGCCGAACCACCGTGAGCAGCTCGAGCGGCGCCGGGAACAACAACGACTCAACTTTAACGCGCGCTTTCAACGTCATACGCCTGTACGGGCGTTCGATGTTGGGGATCCTGTATTGGTCCGTAATGCGAGAGCAAACGAGTGGCAGCCCGCTACAGCGTAGATAAGCATCACACCCCTGCATCATACATCGTACAACCAAAGGCTGCAAGGGAAGTCAATCCACCCGAGACGAGTGACGGCGAAACGGCAACAGAGGACAGGATGCACACGCCTCCCGCGTGGCGGAGGGAAGCGATGCCTTTACGCCGCACCGCCCAGATGATCCGTCCTGACCCTGTAAGGACACGCTCGGGTCGTATCAGCCGCCCTCCAGAACGTCTACAGTATTAATTTTTATGTATGGTTCACTTATGTTTAAACCTTTGCATTGCATGTTTTAAGGGGATTCGAGTTTCAAGATAGATTTTGTGTTCGCTATATTTTGAGCTTCAAACCTAAAGTATTTTAATTTCTTAGTCCTAGGCATATGACTTTATTGAATGTTTTATGTACTTCTTTTAAAATTGAGAAGGGAGATGTAATGGTTTGATGCTTCAGTTCGAAGCTTTGTTTGTCATTGTGTTCGGGGATTCAGTTTAGGGCTTCATGGTTCATATTCGTGTTTACTCCATACCTTGAGAAAATAAACCGTGCAGTTATGGCTCGCACACGCTGACAGCTACACCTGCGTTTGTCTGGCCTCCTCCTCACTCGGCCCTGTCCATGACACAGGGGTGCCGACACGAAGCGGCGGTAGCGCACGGGAGGAGCGATTATAGTACCACTCTGCCTTTTCCATTCCCGCAGACAGTTTGGCGTTGCACTCCTCATCGGCTGCCTGCCATTCGGGAGCGAATGCACGCCGGTGTGCCGGTACTGCCGTCCGGAGAGGACGACCGTAAAGCATCTGGGCTGGAGATCGACCATCAGGTCGGGGAGTGTTTCGGAGCTCCATTAAGCCCCTCTCGAAGGCCTCATCTTCGTTGCCACCTGCTGTGCGGGCCTTCGCGATGAGATATTTCGCCTTCTTCACGAAAGCCTCTGCGTGGCCGTTAGACTGGGGGTAACTGGGGGAAGATATGACATGATTAATGCCCCATCTCTTCAGGAAGGACCGAAACGCAAAGCTTGAAAACTGCGGCCCTCCGTCAGTCCGGAGCCGAACTGGTACACCCACATCCTTAAAAATGCCACACAGCAGCTTCATAGTGATTCGTGACGTCGCCTCCCGACCATATTCTGCAATGCATGGCCCTTACCAGCGTGGGTGAAGAGGTCTGCCGAGACCTCCTCGAAGGGCCGTGATGGAAAGGGTCCGAGAGTAGTGGCTCCTTCGGCTGTGACGGCAGCATCTCCTGACACGCGTCACAGCCCCTGACCGTGCTGGTGATGTCGCTGTTAATGCCGGGCCACCACACAGTTTGACGGGCCCGACGCTTCGTCACCTCGATGCCTCTGTGAGAGTCATGGAGTCGGGAAAGGACATGGCTCCTGAGCGAGGTAGGGATGACCAACCGCGAGCCATATAACACCAGGCCATCTTCAGTGGACAGGTCGTCACGGAGCTCCAGTAGTCTTGCAGGGCAGCCGGTAAATCTGGCCGGTTCGCTGAAAAACCTGAGGAGACGTTATTAATTAGAAGCTGGTATGTGTAATTCGTCTTCGCAGCTTCGTGTATGCAATAATGACTGGGTCTGCGTAAGGGTCTGAGATAGGATCAGAAATCTCACAGACTCTGGCCAACGCACATGGTCGAATGTGGTGGGCGACCTGAGACTCTTCCTTCATGTCAGCGTGCGTTGGTACAGCAACGGGGGCGCAGGACAGCGCGTCTGGGAGTGCGTGCTCCTTACGTTTACGCCAGATGGTGGAAAAGACATATGGTGCTATCTTCTCCTTCAGCCGCTGGATGCGAGGATTGTCTATCGCGTCCAGGGTGTGGTGGTCAAGGATGGGAACGAGCGGCTTGTGGTCAACTACCAATTCGAAGGTAGAAAGGCCAAGCAAGTACATCCGGCACTCCTCATAGCCCACCCCGACAGCAAGCAATTCTAGTTCCACCACAGCATACCTAGTTTCAGTATCGCTTAGGAACCTTGATCCACACTGCAATAACCTCAACTTGGTACCGTGATGCTGGAGCAGGGCGTAACCAAGTCCCTTGAGACGGGAGGCGTCAGTTTGCAGGAGTGTAGGTAGAGCAGGGTCAAAGTGAGCCAGGACTGGGGTCGACGAGAGGGCCTTTTTCACTGCCTGAAAAGAAGACTGATGTGCTGGAGTCCAAACAAATTCCTTCCTTGGGGTGAGAAGCTCCCTAAGTGTGTCTGCTGCCTCGGCGACCTCTGTGGAGAAATCAGCTAGTTGGTTGACAACACCAAAGAAAGAGCGAAGGGATGTTAGGTTGGTGGGAACCGGAAAATCTGCCACCGCTTTTGTTTTACCCGGGTCAGCACTGACACCGTCCTTTGAGATGATGTACCCCCAGAAGTGAGCGGTTGGGGAGGCAAACATGAACATTTTCCGGTTGATGGTGATGCGGTGAAGCCGGAAGCGTTCCAATATCTGCCTTACCCGGTCGAGGTGCTCCTCGTAAGTAGTGTCCCACACAAGCACATCGTCGACGACCTTTGTGCATTTGTCAACACTTTCCAATGCGATGTCCACACGCCTGCAGAACTCGTCACCTGTAGAGACAAATCCCATCGGTCCACTTAGGAACTTATACCGTCCCCAGAGTGTGATGAATGTGGTGAGAGGCTGAGACTCCTCCTTTAAGGGTATTTGCCAATAACCCCACATAGCGTCTAAGGTGGTCAAAATATTTTGAGCCCTGGGTCACCTGCATCGCCGCGGAGCGGGGCGACGGGGATGCATGCGTCGGGCGAAGCACCTGCCGGTTAAGCTTTGACAAGTCAACGGTGATTCGAACACCGCCAGACTGCTTTTGAGCGACAACCATGGGATGACACCAATGAGACACCTCAGCACCTACCGGCTTTATGATGTCTTGCTTAACCATAGTATCCAGCATGGCCTTCGTATCCGCCTGCCAAGCCAACGGAATACTGTTGGGCGTGTGACGAGCAAAGGTTTGGGTGTCAGGACGAAGGTGGATCATCATGGGAGGCCCCACCATGGAGGCGAGCCTTGCACCGTTGTCAAAGTCTCCGGAATCCACCAGGACGTCAGAGAACTCCTTCAGGAATGCTTTGCGATCCTTGTCTACCTGTCGTCCCTCTGTGCTGGAATGTGATGCAGAGGTCTCTGCATGGGGGGAGGAGGTCTCGTTACAACGCACCGCAAGAAATCTGTTTAGGATAATCATCGGGAATTATGTGCAATGCACGGGAATCATACCAGGAAAGAAGAGCATCATCGACACCCCGAAACACGCCAATGGTATTATTAACAGTGGCCTCCCCGAGCGTAAGTGTAGCCTTAAGCGAGCCAACGGGGCTCAGCCGGCTCTTGTTAGCGGCCAACACTTCATCCTGGCAGTTTGAGAGATCACTTTCACTAAGGCCGAAACAACGAAGCTGACTTAAACCAATCACGTTTGCTTCGGCACCTGTGTCGGGAGTGAACTGCAACTTACACCGGCCAGTTGCAACTTACACCGGCCAGTTATAGGGAATTCTGAGCTGGCGACCCCGATGAAAACCTTCGGCGCCCGATGTTTCGGGACAGTGAGTCTGACGTCCCTGATCCGTAAACTATAGGCTTTTCGGGCACCAGGAGGTTGGGCACCCCTACCTTCACTAGTACGACCTTGGTGGATGCCTTTTTTGTGACACATCTTGCTGTAGTGTCCTGTGATGCCGCAGGTGTCACACCGCTTACCCCATGCCTTGCACTGCTTCTGGCGTCCTTGTAGGTGAGGCTCACCTCCACCCCCTTCACACTTGGCGCTACCCGCATGATGGCGGTGGCGAGATGCGCTCTGGTACCGGTGTCTCGTACTTAAATGCTCTCCCAACAGTCCTGCGAGAGCTGGTGAGGTTGTCTCGGTGTTAAGAGCAGACTCCTCGCTGCGACACAGCCGCAAGGCCTCAGGGAGGCTTAGGGGAGAATCTATCGCAAGTAGCTTCTGTCGAAGGGCCTTGGTCAGCCACACCGGACGTGATGCAGGTCACTAATCTATCGTCCAGGCAGCTGCCACACAGCTCCGCGTCGTCAGCAAGGTCCTTGAGGGTGACAGAGAACTCGTCAAACGACTCACCTTCCTGCTGCCGGCGTTCCTCAAACTGCACACGCCGCAGGGCAGCATTCCGCTGACGCTGGAAATGTATAGTGAGTCGATCCAGACCTCCTTCACTGGCAACGTGTCGTCGTCTTCAGCAATGCCAACGGCGTGCGCCAACGTGCCGCGCATCTCAGGGGTGAGGCATGACCGGAAGTGTGCCAGCTGGGTCCGTACGGGCTGCTCCCGAAGCTGCAACAGTTCCTCATAGTCCGCCCATGCACTGCGCCACACCTTGTACTCACGCAAGGAAACGTTGGGAGAAAGCTTGTGTGGTGCCTGGGCTTGGGGGCGGCTAACGTGGTGACGCGGTGCGGGTATCGGCGCCCCCACATCAGCCACTCCGCCACTCGCACCATCCCGGGTTGCCAACGCACGTGACAGAAGCTCCTGCATCACACGGCGATCTTATGTGGCTTGTGCTTGCTGCATCTCCAACAACGAAGAAAGCTTGTCCACAACCTGCATCGTAAACAACTCCGCTGACGGCTGCTCCTCGGGGCGCTCGGCTTGACTCCTAGTCTCCGGCATCTTGGCGTGTTACCAACTATACGCTGCTCCAGTTGTCACTGCGCCATGGTATAAAGGTCACGTAAACAGCACGTAGGTGCAAAATTTACTTGTGCAATAAGAATATTAACAAATTAACAAGTGCAATATTGAAGTGCAGGTATACGAGTTGGTGGTGTAGACCGCGCGATGGTCAGGTTTATAGAGTGCTGGCCTTCCATTATGTGGTATGCGGTGCGAATCCTCACTGCTCCCGGGGATTTTTCACTGAGAAATTCGGGGCGGTTACTATCTCCCTTGAGCAAGGGAATGGGGGTGTTTGGTGTGTGAAGTCCCAGCATTATCCTATGATCGGTAATAATAAGCTCCAACCTCGCACTGGGAGGGTGTAAATGGCAATCGCGAGTCTGGCTCGCGTGGACAAGACCATGGGTGAATGAATGACACACACACACACACACACACACACACACACACACACACACACACACACACACACACACACACACACACACACCACACACACACACACACACATCTATCAGATTGGTTGTAATCGGTAGCGGATCAAGAGAGTTAAACTTAGAAAAGGTGTGCTGGAAAGATTATATTTTTAGAAGAAAAAGGGTAAGGGAGATAGTAAGAAGTAAGAAGATAGTAAGATGATAGAGGGAGGAAGTAATTTTTAGGTGTTAATGCTTGGGGCAGGTGTTAAGAGGTCGTTAGTGGAGCCTGGCCGGGTTGTTCCTTAAGGAAGGGGTGAGGTCCAAAGTGTGAATTACACTAGGCAACAATTTTCAACTTTTTTGTGTTACAGACACGTGAACTACTGATTCCTACTAGATTGCTGAGGCTGATTTCAGATCTGATATCTAAATTTTTCTATCACGTCCAGATTTTGTGTAACCGAAAACCCCTATTTTTTTTTTCTCACCCGATTACATTACGGAAGCCGTATAAGCTACTTTTCCGTACCAAGTTTTATGTTAAGCATACTTAAATAATTTGTTAATAGGGATGTCTTTCCTCCTTTATTCTGGCGTAAGACAGACAGCAGAATTCCGCAGGCGGAGTTACCACCCCTGCGCCCAACCATCCACCCAAAGCGCGTCAGTATTTTGTTGTTACTACCGAAATGCGAATTCCTGTGGTAAAGTGAAACTTTGATGTTTCCTCTTCCTTTGTCGCTTGTAGGATGACGAGCTCTCCTGCAAGAACCAACAATAATCTCCCATCATATTTGGGTTGAAATTACCTTGGTATCTGTTTTCCATAACTGAGATCTGTTGGTGGAAACGCTCACCATGCTCGTCACTCACAGCCCAAGGTTGGCCGGGAAGAAGTCAAGATGAGAATGTAAAAAATGCATTTTCAATGACATTCTGCATCCCATTTTTTCATAAGATATAAGCATGTTTTCAACGAGTTCACGGTGGTTTTCAGCTTTGTGGTTTCCAAAAAAAGGTTTACAAACTTCAACAAAAGATGTCCATGCTCCTAGTTCATTCTCATTTAGATTAGATGGAAACGATGAGTCGTGGATGACACTGCGGATCTGTGGTCCAGTGAATACTCCAGCTTCTAGCTTAGCATCTGTCAATATTGCTTTGAATTTATTTAATTTACTATTTTAAATATTGGAAACGACTACCTTGATGATCCATACCCTCGACGAAATTTTTCATAAGGCCAAATTTAATATGAAGTGGTGGAAGATGTAGTTTCTGAGGGTCAATAAGTGCTGGTTGTTTCACATTGTGTTTACCAACAATATGTTCAGTTCTAGATGGCCAATCATGTTTTTTGTAGTGGTTCTTGTCATCTCTGCTGTTCCATAGACACAAAAAACACATATTCTTTGTGTAGCCCAACTGTAACCCAAGAAGAAATGATACAACTTTAAGGTCGCCACAAATATTCCATGTGTGGTCCTTATATTTGATGAGTCTTAGCAGCAGTTCCATTGATTCATAAATCTCATTAAGGCCAGTGGCATGTGCTACAGGTATTGAAGCTTTTTCATTGCCGTTGTGCAGTAATACATTTTTAAGGCTAGCTTTAATAGAGTCAATGAACAGTCTCCATTCTTTTGGATCATAGCGAGAGCCAATCCTTTCCATCAGGCCACTGATATCGTGGCAGAAACAAACTTTTTCCCCATTGTAAATAAAATTATGAAAACTGCAAATGGTGATAGCGGAAATAGGAAACTTTGGTGTTCGGCTGGAGAAGATTCCATTCTTGAAGTCTGGAACCAAGCAACTCTGCCTATATTTTGGTAATTCCAAATCGCGCATAAGGCCATTTAACTCCGCTTGACTTAACAAATGTAGGGAAATATTTGCATCTGGAACATATATGCTCTTTTCTTGTTTCTATATCACTAGCCATAGACCACTATATACCTGGACTGCGCACGGAATATCGGCCTGTCGCGCAAGGGCCCGAAGTCGGAGGGCCGCTCGGATTCATATATATATATATACGGATCATATAGACTGGTTTATCAGTATATATGATATACTGTAATCTTCGCAAATGTTTGTTCTATAATATTATCAATAAAAAACAGTAAAACACGCTAAAGAAATGCCATTACGAGACTATGAAGAAATATGCATGAACTTAATATTCACTTCAACTCTTCGCCATTGAAAACTTTGCGAGTCACCTTTTATTATGAAGGGTATCAATAGAAGCGCAATTTTATTAGCTTTCCATTGCTATATTTCGTTATCTGATAAATGAATTAGAACCATGCATAAATTAGTGTTAACTAAATAAATTAAATCATCAATCTGGTAATTTTCCCGATTGATGAGGTTATTTATTTAGGCAACGCTAATTTATACATGGTACTAATTCATTTATCAGAAAACGAAATATATAAGTGCATAATAACATCATCAATCTGGAAAATTATCCGATTGATGATTTTATTATTTTATTTAACGCTAATTTATGCATGGTTCTAATTAATTTATCAGATAACGAAATACATCAATGGAAAGCTAATAAAATTGCGCTTCTATTGACACCCTTCATGATAAAAGGTGACTCGCAAAGTTTTAAATGGCGAAGAGTTAAGTGAATATTAAGTTCATGCATATTTCTTCATAGTCTCGTAATGGCATTTCTTTAGCGTGTTTCACTGTTTTTATTTGATAATATTATAGAACAAACATTTACGAAGATTACAGTATACCATATATACTAATAAACCAGTCTATATGATAGTCCATAGACCACTATATCTCTTTGTCGGGCGCCCCGCGGGCCCCTATGCAGCCCCCAATTCAAAACACTGTCGCGTGAACAGTCCAGGTATACAGTGGTCTATGCACTAGCATAATCTTCAGATGAACTGCTGTCTCTTGTCGTTGATGGTGGAGCTGGTGGTGGATCTGTTTCATTATGTGGTCTTGGTTTTATTGCTGATTGCCTCAACCTTGAAAAGAAAATTTCATATTACTGGCATTAAGCCGATTAAAACCTAAATCTAGACGTGGTAGGAAATTTTGCGAAGTGATTTGCATTTTACACACAATCTAGACGTGATAGAAAAAATATAATTATAGATTTGAAATCAGCATACCTAAATTAGCTAGGAACACCTAATTGGTCTTCTGTAACAAAATCGTTGTTACCTAGTGTTATCGGTATGTACTACATACGTAGTACAGTATGTCCAGACACGCTAGATGAAAATATATTGCATGTATGTAGATGTATAATTTCCTTGTACTTTAGTTATGCAACTACGTAGACCTCTGTCACACGCACGCACGCACGCACGCACGCACGCACGCACACATACACACACACACAGGGTACTCCGTAGTGCAGTGGTTAGCACGCTCGGCTCACAACCGAGAAGTCCCGGGTTCGATACCCGGGCGAAGCGGAGAAAGATGGACGGTCTCCTTAAAACCCGAGCCCCTGTCCACCCAGCAGTGAATGGGTACCGGGTGTTACCCGGATGTTTGTGACCCGCCTTCCGGAATGGTGGCTTCGGCCAGCACTAAAC
>JACEEZ010010636.1:129563-219563 GCA_016584305.1 Chionoecetes opilio | reverse complement strand
TGCATATTTGGTATTGTTTCTTCAGTGCAAGTCATTGGATAATAATGTTTTTATGAGTTGAACTTCTTAAAAAAAAAAAACTGTTTTTTTTTTGGCAGTTATGTATCGAGCGAGCTATGGATCTGAAAAGGAGCGAGTAAAATTTCGGAATTAGCATACTTTACACACTAAAAAAACCCATGATAATCCACCGGTAATTAACAAATGGTGTGACGCTCCCTTAAGTAACAGGAACTATCTCGTGTAGGTCTCGCGGCCTCTTATAGCCTCCTTATTTTCTTGTGTTCCTATTACGTTGCTGAGTTACTGTATTGTCATGTGACTTATATACGTCGGTTTGTGTATGTTGTGTGTCTTTCCTTGTCTTGGAATGCGAATCCCTAGCTTTTACCATTTAGTGTCATAGCCTTGTTAATTTTTTATGGTTGTTTTGACGTATTGTTCATGGTCGTGATTTTGTGTTTGTGTTTATATCCCACTCTATAGTATAGTAGTTTCGCCTCCGTGGTGTAGTGGCTAGCGTGCCTGGCTCCGAATCTGCGGACCCTGGTTCGAATCCGGACCAGGGCAGGTCGGCGACCAGCCAAACCAGCTGCTACTCCTTCCTTTCGGGGTTGATAAATGGATACCTGGGTAACTTGGGAAGGTAACTGTGGTAACCCGGGTGTCCACATAGCCTTGTCTCCCGGGGAAACGGGTCTTCACCCACCACAGGTTCTAAGGGCTAATGCCACTGAGATGAGCACCCAATGCCTCGCGCAGCATAGCGTATGCTCCCATCTTTAGCTGTACTATACTATTGGAGGATTTATTCTATATCCTGCTATGTATTTTTCACCAAGTGCTTCAACCGTATGACGATTTTTTCCCCCAACGCCAGGTCGAGTCTTCTTATCATTTACTGTGTGTACTTGTGCAAATGTCAACGTGTTCATGCATGTTATGGATTTGACGGGATATCAAGCAGAACAATTCACACACACACACCACACACAACACACACACAACCACAAAACACACACACACAACACACAAAACACACACACACAACAACAAAACACAACCAAACACAAAACACACACACATACCAAACCCCAACACACACATACCACACCCCACACACAAAACACACACACACACACACACACACCACACACACACACACCCCACACACAATCCCCAAACCATTTGATTCAACACTTCACTCATTCAGTACAAAAGGGTAAAACAATACAGAAAAGCTAAAATTATATATATACGTTTAAATAATGCCAAAAAAAAATTGAAAAACCACCAACTGATCCTTGTTTTCTCTCCTTTGTAGGTACGTTTCCACCGATTGCTTGGTGTGGTGACTGCTCGTTTTGTCCACCTGTTTGACTCCTTCCAGCCGTCATTGCCTTTGTGTTGATGTGAGGTTGGTGATTCGAGTATAAATTTTTTGTTCCGTATATGATTACATATATACATATATATATATATAATATATATAATATATGGAGAGAGAAGAGAGAGAGATAGGGGAGAGCAGAGAGAGAGAGAGAGAGAGAGAGAGAGGAAAGAGGAGAGAAGAGAGAGAGGGGAGTAGAGAGAGGGGGAGAGAGAGAGAGGGGGAGAAGAGAGAGAGAGAGAGAGAGAGGGGGAGAGAGAGAGAGAGAGAGAGAGAGGAGAGAGAGAGAAGAGAGAGAAGAGAGAGAGAGGGGAGAAGAAGAGAGAGAGAGAGAGAGGGAAATAAAGCAGAAAAATCAATAGAGAAATAAATAATCTGAAAAGCAGGAAATGAGATGGAAATGTGGAGTTAGTAAAATGAATATTATAAGAACCTAAATAGCATAAAAGTAGAATAGTAAAGCAAGACAAGAGGTCGTGAGAGAAAAGATGGTTAAGGACAGAGGATAAAGTGACGCCTAGGAGAATGAGAAGCCAGAAGAGGGGAGGAAGTTTACAAAAAAGGAAGTCAACAGTTGTAAAGTGGAGATGAAGTGAGGCAGAATATTGAGGTGGAGGAAGGAGGAAGATGATAAAAAGTGTGGGAGTGAAGGGACATGAAAGGAGAATTGGAGAAAATGTGGAAGGAAGTAGAAGAAGGAAGAAGAGAAGGAGGTTGATGGACAAGGAAAAGTTGTTTATAATATTTGCTAAGGATGTTTTAGTTGTTATCATTGTTTTCATCAGTTGTGGGGAGAAGTGATAGAAGTAGTAGTGGTAGTGGTACGTATTGTTGGGCTGCCCACTGTGGAAATTATCTACCAACCACACTCGCAATAATTGGTAGAGTAGTTGTCTTTTTTCCCCCCCCCCCCCCCTTAGTGAGGAAGGTATTGTCTACTCATCATAGGGGGTGCGTAGGGATGTATATATATAATTATAATGGTAATGGGTATTTATTAAGGTAATTTAAGTAAATGATAACTACTGGGATAATATAAATTAACATTCCCAGTGGTTATTAAACAATTTCCACCTTAATTTGGAGCGACCGGTCATTGGCTGCCGTCCTTTAATTTGCACCAATTGTGGTGGTCCACCTGCCGTCTACCTGAAAAGGGGACACGTGTTTAAATTTTTGGTGGCCGCTGCCCTCTCCACCCACGGAGAGGTAAATACACTCCGAGCCCCCGAGAGAACACATCTCTTATTAAATATATATACGTACTTGTATATATAAAGTACCATTCCAGCCCTCGCGGGATTAACGGGCTCTTCTCTGATTATAATGAAGAAATTTTTACATACGTTCTTTTGTGCTTAATAAGTGTTAAATCAAAGGACGTGTTAAATACGACACAAAGGATTATATCCGCCGCGTCAAGAAACTAGGTGTAAAACACTCCTGACTCTGCCCACAACAATTAAAGTCCCCCCCTTTGCTCGGGCGGCCTCGATCTACGACGACCATATCGGATAACAAGACAGGCAGTATTGATTAAAAGCCTACACGAAATTCGATTTCAAACCCAACTATCCACGCGATACGTCATCCTAGTTAGTTGACTTATTTTGGGTATTGTGTCGGGATGATATAGACGACATGGGTTTTTATAGGTTAAAACAATCAAACTAAATATATTTAAGGTGACATAAAATTTCCACACTGGTGCCCCGAAGTGAGGAATATTGGTGTTCATGGTTTTAAAAATGATTCAAGTTTTTCGTTGTGAGGCGAAATTAAGAGCCTATTATCCACATCAGACCGCTGTTGAAGGAATGGGGTGAGGTCGTGTTTTGCGCGGGCGTCGGAACGATCTCAAACCAGCTCCGTTCTAAGAAGTCACCAACCCAGGTTCAGGTTAGCCATAACATCAGAGGTTAACCGTAGTTGTTTGTGGTGTTGAATATATACCCTTGCTACGCGTCTTGTACTTGTAAGGCCGAGCAGACACCTACACCCAACCACGCATAGATATGTCTCAACTATTTATCAACTCACCATTAATTCTATGACGTGATCTTAGCATTTAATATTTTTTTTGCCTTAGTTATTACATAATCTGCGGAATTAGTTAAACCCTGACGCAGTATCATGTATCAAAATACAGGACTACAGAATTTAGCATGATACAACCGTAACTATATATCTCAATGTGTGAGGACAGTTAGAATTAAGGCACTACCTATTGATTGATATTTAATAATTTAAAAGACGTGTCTGTACCATTGTGTAAGGATGTTAGAATGGAATAAATAATGCAGGAGAGGTACTTATCTGCTTCGTGTGTGTGTAAGTTTCAATTAAGTCGATTACTGATAGGATAAAGAAATTATTCACGCTAATTGTGTGATCAGCTTAATATAACAAACAGTGTCAATAGATATCTAGATAACTACTTTGAATATGAAGAGGATTACTTTTGATTGTGCTACTATGTGTTCCATCGATCATAAAAGTTTCCTTAACCCTAAATTTTGGCAAAGGTATTGATCAGGCACCCCCCCCACCGGGATATCAAAGATTGGTTTTTACAAATAAAGGTAGTCAGACTATATAGCCACCCTTGAGAGTTTAGAAGATCCCTCTTATGTAGGTATTTATCACTTGCGCCTGTTATACGTTGCCGCAAATCAAACAGCCTGTAATTAAGATTTACAAAACTTCGCACGTCCCTACATATCCATGAATAAACCACTTATGCACCCTGTTTCGCACATATAATTGAATTACAATCACCTCATCTTTCCAGGGCTACTTCTAGTGAAGCTATCGAAGAATAAATAAATTGTTGCGTCATTATGTGAGGGGGGACATTCCCACCCTACTCACATGTAATATCAGACAATAACATATAATTCAAGCATTTGTTACAACCAGAAGTTGATAAAGGGTGTAGATATACGCCGTGGTAATTTGCCTAGACCCGGTGTGCTTCCGTGGTAAGACATGCTTCGAGGATGCATGGCCCGGTATAAGCTTAATACAGCATTTTTTAGGACATGTGTACACACAATCTATTGTCTTGAACAGTATCATCGCTCTTTGTCCGAACAGTGATAATAACTCGACCCTACAGTAGTTAACATGGCAGTCACTAATAAGAAGTAGTTTTTCAGGTTCAGGCGCTGTTCCTACTACTACTCTCCTAACTGCCTACATTGACGGTGATCTACAATGGTAATTTGCAGTCATAGTAAAACTACAATGTCTTTGACAGTGGGTGCACTAAAAGATCCTTCTAAGGCGGAGATGTTGAATTATTACATACTACTCCATAATTACTAAGTGAATTTAGCCATATCAGGTTTTCTTGCCAATACGAGGCTCAAACCTTTGACATAGCTTCCACCGTCAACCACCCCTTAGTCCAATTAGGAAAATATAAATCTGCCAGGGTAGCTGCTGGTAGTATTTAAATAGTAATTGGTATTGAGAAGTTATTAAAAACTGTTTGGAAGAATTTAATTAATCGGACTTACAAGACCAGCTGTAAATTCCTGTGCGGGGATAATGGTGTAAACTAGTTTAGTAATTACCTGCACAGACGTTGAGGGTTGGTCCCTTCCATAATCCAATTATAATACGACGCGCTGGATTATTTTGGACGTTTTAACCTAAGGAATAGGGAGGCCATCAAAATACATAACGTTCTATCTTATGTTCACTACAGTGCTGGTGGTAAGGGTGGTAATGGGGCCCATCGGGGTTGGGTCTGTTCTGTGCGCTTGCTGTGGCTTAGTTTGAGAAAAGCTAAAAAAAACGGCGGGTGCGAAATAAAAAAATGTTTGGATACGACACTGGCGAGTGCTTGCACCCGAATGTGGATATGTGAAACGTGTTGCGAAGCGAACCTCTTATTGCACTAGGTGTAAGACGGACAGGGGGGGGAGAATCGAAAATAGGAAGCTAGAGTTGGGGGGGGCATACGAAATACATGGCAGTTAAATTAGCGCTCTGCGAGTTGGGCGAAACGCGGGGAGAGATCTCTTAATGTTTGGTGGAAGAGGAAGGAAGGGGGAGAATTGGGGGGTTGGGGAGGTATCGGAGCGAGAATAGTGTGCGGAGCTATGGGGGAGTACGAAGAGGAGACGATGTTAGAGGTCTTACATGACTGAAGTGCTTTAACGTCGGCTATTAAAACCTAGTCCGCGGTATTGCCAGAACTTTGTTTCCCACACTCGAATCCTTTGTTGAGTTTGAACAGATAATTTTTGGGGTTTTTTCCTTGTATGCTCAACCTGCTCTAAAGTGTGTTTGCGGATCTAAGTGTAAATTGTTTTAAAAACCTCAGCTCTCTATGTTTATTCTTATTAAGTATTCTAGCGGAATCTAAGACCTATTGTTCGAGTTACTCCAGTTGGGGGTGTAAGGGTACAATAGGGAGTGTGGAGTTATCCTAGAAGGTTTTGTTTCTCTCTGCGCTCTATTTTATGTCTCGCGGATTACCCTTCGTGTACTCTCATGTTTTGGGAGTGGGAGAAGGGAGGATAGCAGTAGGAGATAGGACTGGAGCTAGAAAGACGTACAAGCGAAAGACTTAATGGGAGATAGAAGTGAACCAGACCCTTGAGGAAAGTTATCTTTAAGGGGAGGCTCAGAGCGGTACAAAAACAAAAAAAATCTAGTCAAAACCGAAAAGTATCGTCAAATTGGGCTACTAACAGTTTAGATTAACCCTGAAATTATCCCAGTTTTCTGTGAAAAAACAGGCATGTTGCTAGCTAGTAAATTCTGCCTTCTCATTCAGTGACTACAAATTGACTAGTTTGTTTTACGATTGTTTCTGAGGCCGCATTCTTTACCATTGGCCACTGCAGAACTTGTGGTGGTCGCCACGTGTTTTGTGTGTCGATTGTTTCAGGATTTTGAGTCCTTTTGAAGGTCGGTTTTTTTCACTCATTTTTTTTTGGGGGTTTTGTTAGTATATCAAGATCACCAGTAGTTATATATGGCAACCCCCATTGGGAGGATGCCTGAACCACTGAGCGATGACCTTGAGTTGAGGTTTGAATGCTGAATACTGAATCTTTTATCCAAGCTTTCTCCACTGCCTGAGCAGACTAGCCGTTCTGGGGAGTCATTCAAAGCTGAAGAAGCCCATAAGGAAAGAATGGACATTTAAACAAGAGAAAAAGGGGAAAAAAAAAAGAAAAAAAAAACACAAAGACGCGCAGCCCGCCTGTCTGTGTTAGTGGGGTGTGTGTGTGTATGTGTGTGTGTGTGCTTGTGTGTCGGTGTGGTTGGTGTGTTTGTGTTACTGTGTGTTGTGTGTGTGTGTTAAGTATGTGTTTGTGTGTTTCTGTGTAAGTGTGGTGTCGTGTCTGTGTAGTGTTGTGTGTGTGTGTTTCTGTGAGCAGTGGCGTACCCGAATTGAAAGGGGGTGGGCCAAAATCTATTATATATATATATATTATATATATTATATATATAATATTATATATATATATATATCTATATATATATATATATATCAACAGCTGTAGATATTGTGGTCTGTGATATATGTATATATTTATTTATTTATAATAATATTTTAATTATTCATTTTTTTGCAAAGGGGTGGGGCCCGCATGGCCCTCCCCCCCCCCCCAAACCCACGTTAACGCCACTGTCTGGTGAGGGTGTTGTTTTGTATGCTGGCTAAGCATTCAAAGAGTCAAAAAGAAACAACACCATCAAGAAGAAAAGTAAGGTACAAAAGAAGAGGCCTACAAGCACCATGATACCACTTCAACAGAAACGGCTCATATCTCAAAACCACAGTTATTGACATTTGGCAGTGGTATTCTCTCCGTTGTTTTTACAAGTGACTGTAAACCTAAAGGTATCTTGTTGGAAAGTGGAAAGGGTAAGATTTTTGTCATCGTGGGACATTTTTTAAAAAAAGACCAAGCATGACCCATTGATGTTTTTTGGGGGGGGAAACAACTAATCTTTGGCACCACAATATTTGCTTTTCTTTTTTCTCTTTTTTTGGATGCGATAACTAAAAATCTGCCACGATAGAAAAAGAAAGCTACATGTCTCCATCATAGCCATACCTATTTCAACAAAACAGGCTAAACAATAGATGGATTTATGAATAAAAAAAAAAAAACAATTAATGCCCAGAGTTATCTATTGCCATTTTCGATGAGTCTAAATATTTTTTTTAAGCTCGAAGTAATATCATATCTCAATGAAAGTGGGGATATTATATTTGATATATAAGACATTGCACACCATTTTTCATAAATCTGAAGTAAAATTAACTGTCACGTCTAAGTAGATTACCTGCTGCCTCCCCCCTTAAAAGTATTCCTGTTCCACTTATCACTGTATTTAGGCTATACTCTTGGTCTAGACTAAGAACTATGGTTATTTAGGCCTTCCCATACCTCCTGTAAGATCAATAACTCTGAGGCGTGTGTTGGTAATTCCGGCATTACACACTTTTTATCCTGCGGGGAATTACATTTTTTAACAGCAAATTAAGTACCTTAGTGACCCTCAGTCTCCTTTTCGAAATCTTGTCAAGAAGATGTGTGCAAATGGACGTCTTATGGTTCATGTTCCTGGATATTCTAATATACTGGAAAGGACATCTTTCGGTATAATATAACACCTCATGGGTTATACCGCAGATCTGGGCACGTTTTCCTGGATTTGTGGTAGGCCTACCTGTACTTCCGTACTTCGGGACGCGGGTCGTCCGTACCTGTACTTCCGTACCTTATTTACTTTGTTCTGTCCGTACCCGTACCTCCGTACCTCCGACCTCCGTACCTTGTACCCTCTAACTATTAAACGCGACTGAAATCAATATAGTCATGTCCTCAAAAATAAAACAAATACACGGCTATAATACATCAGAGACTTCATAATAGATATAGCAATATATATTTACATCCAATAATCATCAAAATCAATTAAAATAAAATTTGTCAACTTGTCAATCACTTTGTTGTTTGGTAGGGTAAAACACTAGCCCCTCCAGTTGTGCACAGACTTCCCTCCAGTGGTGTCATTCTCTGTCCCTCCCAGATGCGTCAAAGACAAGAACCTGCAATTTTTTTTAAGTGTAATTGACACGATGCGATAGGCGTAATAACATTAACTTATTAAGATCATAAGATGTCACTTAAAAATGTAATTAAGTAAAATACTGCAATAGAACAGTTAGATTTGTCTTACTTTCTCAAGGTGCCACAGCTAAGAGCCTTTAGCTGTCTGGTGCCTCCTGCCTCTTTCCTCTGATCCTCCTGCTCAGTCCCACTCCTATATGTCCTGGGTGAACAGCTGGGAGGAGTCCAGCTCCACGTACAGACAAAGACATTATCTGACGTCCCCTGTGGTGTATGGGTTCGGACCAGATGGTGCGAGCGTGCTGGTTTCTGTAGCTCACACTACTACAGCTACTATCCCCAGACACACTCCCTGCTCCTGTCCGCTATCACTTTCTTTTTCACGTATTGTCCATGTTTCGTTGTAAACATCTAAACAGTAAAGCATAGCATGAAACTTTGAAACGCGATTGCCGGGTGATGGTGACTGTAAACTAAAACGTTTGTTGATCTTGAGCTTGATGCCGTGCACGTTTGGTGTTTACCAGCACCACGATGCAACGATCTCGCATTCGGAATGATCAGGCTGACAGCCTAGTGCAATTGCCCGCCAAACGCGTGAAAAGTTTATTCTGTGGACTGTTTTTTCGTCCTCGTGTTGTTTTTTTTGTCATCTAAAAATATCAGGTACGGAAGTACGGACCCAAAATTTCGAAGGTCCGTACCTGTTACTTCCGTACCTTTGAAAAACTTCCGTACCTCCGGACTTCCGGACCTAGTTTGGAAGTCCGTAGTACGGAATGTACGGAGGTACGGCAGAGGTAAGGAAGTGCCCAGCTCTGGTATACCGAAAAAGAAAAATGCAAACAAACTAACACCCTATATTCATGAGAGGAAAGTAGCCCAATCAACCTCCATACCCGGAGTAGAACGTGTTCGTCAACCTGACTCCTACCTGTATTCTCGTTGCTAGAACGTCCCAGAGGCGCTTGCCGGCTACCCATCATGGTTTGATAACGAGAGCCTACCATCCTGAAATATTCGCTACACCGCAAGCCGGGTTTGACTGTAAGGTTGAGCAGCTGTAGCCCACCCCCCCCCCCCTAACAAAAAACAAACCCCAACCCCTTGGTCCCCTCGATTAAAGATCCACAGAAGTCTCTCACCGAACCAGGCGGAGCCGTAAAGTAGATAATACCGAACTTTAGAATGAGAAGTCCCCTAGTCAAACTGTTTTACGGCTAGTCGATCCACACTCACCTTCTTGACTCAGTATCTATTTTAACCATCTTAACCTAAAAATTTCATCAATCCATCCCGATGGAGCTCCTAGGAGGTCTCCTTATACGAGGGGCTAATTGTTCAATCCACCGGATTGGGTTGCAAGGCACTTTCTATTCTATAGGTTTCTCCAACCATCTTCACTGGCCGTGGTAGGTTTCACTTGTTCGGCTGCTCTTTGCACTTTCTTTCCCGTGAACACTGAACGTTTCTCTAGCACATACACCTTTCCCCCAACAGTCCTTCCATCACCCTTAGACCCCTCCCCTTCACATTTAGTTTTACGGCACGTGCCTGGTAATTGTGGTCTCTTTTCTGACCCATACCAGTGATCCCCCCCCACAACTTGGTTTTTCCGCTTCCTATGGCGCATTTCTGTATGACGCGACATTTTCTGATGCGTCTCCCTGATTAAGGCGTGTGCCATGCCCATGTCCGTCCTCCTCTCCATCAACGCCGGGTACGGATGTCCCGACCAGTCTGGGTGCATTGCAGATAAGAAAGCGAAAGATGGTTGTTTCCCGTTTCCAAGCGGTGCCCTGTTTAATGGTGCCCCGCTTGATTCATGGTGATCTGGGCCATGGCTTGCAACACCGTGGGCCACCGAAGGGGTGACCTTGGCACAGGGTCGAAGGACTGACTTAAGAGTCCTGGGCATCCTCTCGGTCCGCTGAATTGCCTGATGGTGGTAGGTGTCGTGTAGCAGAGAGTGATCTAGGGTGATTTGTGTGCATACCTGCCGGAACCCTACTCGTAAATTCTCCTCCATTGTCCAGGACATGTTACGTGGTGTCCCGTATCGGCCAGGTATTTCCACATGGTATTTATTATGTGTGTAGTGTGTTTGGTCTTAAGGGGGAAAAACCTACGAATCTACTGTTAATGATCTAACGACCGTCATACGAGCAATAACCTTGAAGCTCCGCTACCATATCAGTAGGTCTATCCTATCCTCTCTAATGGATTTTATCTACTGTAGTAATTCCTTCCATGGTTGTGTTAGCCCTCTATTTCCTTTGAATCTGTGGAATTTTACGCATTTTTTGACGGATATTTCGATACTCACCCACCTCTACTTTAAGATTTGTCCCAATAGTATAGTTCCTCGGCCTTCTTAATGGTTTTCTTTTTCCTAATGACCTGAAATTCATGCGCATGTTGGAAGAGCTTGAATAGTCATACTACGAGGAATTATGAGACCATAGTGTAGGCTTCCATCTGTTTTCTCCCGGACATAATACAGTATTTCATTGATTACTGCAAATTGATCTAGGGTGGCTTTTCGGGGTAACGTTCGTTAGGAACTAGCCTCCCTCCATATATTCCCCTAATTACTTGGCCACACGGGTTTCTTCCCTTTGTCGTAGTTTTTTAATTGTTTTGTTGATTTAGCCCTAGCCAATAACCTCAGGGGATCGGATTATCACCCTAACGGGACTTGACAGATGATCGCGACGAAGTTTGTCTTTACCTTTCAGGTATTTAACCACATAATTGTATTAGCGCATTTCTAGGATCCATCTGTTCATCCGGGGGGATTTTTGTTTTTCTCTGAACTATACTTGTTTAGGGGTTGGTGATCCTAGCTATCGAGAACTTGAGCCCCATCAGATATGTGGAAATTTCTACAGGTGAGTACTACAAGCCTAAGGCTTCCTTATCGGTGGCTGAATACGGGTCTCGCACTATTAAAATTTCTGTGAAAAAATACCCTATTGGGCATGTTTTAACCATTTGATTTATTTGACTTAGGCACTCCTCCGAATGAGTGTTACTCGCGTCCTCGTAAGGATGAAAGGTTCTGTATTTGTGCGCCTAACTAGGACAGAGGCGTTAATCAAACGGATTTTGAGATGTTTCGAACGTGTTTTGGCACTCATTCGTCCAGGCGAAAGTAACTCGAGATCTAGTTAAGTTAGTGAGAGGAGCATCAACTTTCGCAAACGAAGGAACATGTTTCCTGTAGAAACCACGACATTCCTAAGAAACGTCCGGACTTCCTGGACAGTTTGGGAGCTTTCCATTTTAGATTACTGCTTCATCCACATTTTCAGATCCGGTTTACTTCTTTCGCTGAGATTCGATGGCCTAGACGGTGACTTCTTTTAGGTCCGGAAGTACATTTACTGAGGTTGAAGTTTCACACCTTTCGTGGTAGGAGTTCGAAAAGTTGATTAGGACGCTCCAAAGACGAGGGAACGTTGGAGCCCATAGGATTAAATCGTCTATATAGTTTTTGACCCATCCCTTCTGAAGAAGAGGAGTTAATAACTGCGCCATTCGCCTGGAAAATAATAGCGGGCGAAGTACGTTTCGTCCGAACGGTAGACGTTCGAAACGATATAAGGTGGTGAGATCACGGCTTTCGTCATCGAGTAATATCTGAAATATCTTTCGGCGCAATGTCCAGAGGTCTATAAAACTTTTCGAGGCCGCGGCTTGTTCTAACCATTCCTCTAGTCTTGGAAGTTGGTAGATGTCGTGGCGAGGTGTTTAATTTATGTGTCGATAATCTAACCCATTCTTTTACTTACCATCCGTTTATTTACCAAGACAATTGTGACACCATGCGGCCCGTGGGAGCGTTCTATGATATTTTCGGTCTTCCATGTCTTGCAGCATATGTGAAATGAATTTCCTTTGCTTTCCTCGGATAGCGTAGTAGGGCCTCGAGTGGATTGATGATCAGCACTTTATGGAACCGGAGGACGCTGATAAGTCCTAATTCATTCTGGTCTAGTATGAAAAGAGGGTTCATTTCTCTAAATTACCTCTCGTAAACTCTTTTGTTATGCACCGTCAGGTGCTGCCAATTCTGGTCCTCTTAATTACTTCTTTCAGTCTTTGGGTTGGGTTCCTTTTGGTTGTACTCTATAGTTTCTTCGTATCAGTATGTGTCATTGTGTATTTCCTGAGTGGAGTTGATTTTTTTTGATGTAGGAATTTCTACTTTTCGTATAACCGAGAATAGTACCTTTGCGAAAAACCTTTTCCTTCTTGGTATTATTGTGAATAGGGAATAAATCTGCCTCTTATGTCACTTGTACTAATTAGGAGTGACTATTTTTTACTGGACTCTTTCCTGGTGGATAGATAAGTAAGTCAGAACCTGGGATCCTCTTTTAACATTACCGGCATAAACGTGGTGATTGGTTAAGTGGGTTTATTTTTATCTGATTGAGAAGGCTTTTTGTGAGGATGCCTTGTGACGGGCTTTGTGAGTTCTACATGATGTCTGTGTATTCTTTCGATTTTGTTTCTCTTTTCGACGAATCTGACCAACTGTGCATGAGGACGACCACTCCAGCGCATCCGCTCTACTTTTCCCGTCCATGTGAGGGTGGCCTTTGTGAGTATGTCACAACCAAGAAGCACATCAACGGGGGGGATGAGAGAGGATTCTGGAACAACTGGGAACCATTTTTTTACCATTTTTGTCGTCACCGATTCAATTTCCCGCCCATATCATACCGAGAATTTTCAACGGTGTGTCTGTGATTCCTACAGGTTGAGGAGATTCCGTCCGTTATTTATTTTCCCTCTGATATCCGTTGGGGACGGTACATTCTTTGATTTAAAGTATACCACTCACCCGTGTCCTACTATGGCTTTCTACTATTTTCCCGTTGATATTTAACATGTATAGTGGGGTGAAATATTTTGTCACCGTCTAGTCCATGACTGTTGCCTTGGACTTGGGTTTTGGCTTTGTGGTTTTGAGTTGTTACTATCCCTGTGCGCGTCCAGGACAAACTACGATATCCCCTCCGATCATCCGGATCTGCGACAATCGAAGGCATGACCTAATGAGGTTTTCTCCAACTATTCCTGAGAGTATGTGGTTTTCGTGTCTGACAATAGGCCGCAATACTTGCGATGGGCGTTCAATTGTGGCTCTTTCGGTTTTCCTCTTGGCCCCCCCCCACCCAACAAAAAAAAAAAAAAAAAACCGGGGGGGGGGGGGGGGGGGGGGGGTTTTTTTTTTTTTCTTTAGTTTCTCGTACTTGTTTTGTTTTAGCTCCTCCACTTCGTCTTTGGTGAGCTCGGGTTTTGGGAATGTATGGACGTAATCGTTTCTTTCTCGTCTAGACTTTCCTTCTTTCTTATGACTGTATCATGTGGACCCTTGGAGTGTGGTCTATCTTCGAGCAGGTTGGCGTTTCGTGCTTCTAGATGGTCTAATGAATCCTTTTAGAGGATTCCTTCATCCAAGAATCCTCTAATTTCTCTCGCGACGCCACTGGGTAGGCCGTACCACACAGTTTTCTCTTTATGGTCTTATCACGGTTTGGGAATTTTTCATTTGGGAATTTTGTCGCAGGGGCACGCCTGTTGGCAAATAAACGATGGTGAACGCTTGGGAGATTCCCCCCAGTCCACCCATTGTCCTTCCAATTCCTGCCGGCTCTATCACCTCACTTCGTGGCGAACTCGTTCTCGAGAAAATTTTCTGACTGCCGCCCAGGTTTCTACTTTATGTTTCGTTTGAATAGTTATGATTAAGATTGAGATTCTGAACTCACTCTCACTTTGCAAATTTGGATGCGTGTTCCGCGTTCGCTCGAGCTACTGTGCTATTATTTCAAAGCACATTTGGAGCGGGCCGTTGCGTCGAGGCCTTGTAAGTTGATGTAACTCTAAATATTGGAATATCTCGAGGTCTGTGAGTCCCTGCTTCACTGCTATCCGTGGATAATTTAGGGTCTATGGAGTTTCGTTGATTAGCCTGTGCTCATCTTAATTTCATCCCTAAATTCCTAACCGTCTCCTCTGTCTGCATCGTCTTCCTCCTCCCTCTCCGTTATTCACCTCGGGAAATAGGGTATCTTTCCCAACTCATGATTAACGCCTGGAGAAACACCTCTTTATAGACGCGGAGTAGGGACTCGGGATTCCCGTGTTCCGTCGGTCAACAGAAGGACACTCGGGTTTTCCCGTGACTAATAGGTTTGGTTCTCCGCCCGTTTCTGGTATATTCATCTCTAGATGACCCCTGATTACTGTTAACAGCTTGTCATTTACTTGTTTCTGCCCTATTTATCCATGACGCCCCGTCGGATGCTTAAGGTGTTTTACGTATATTGAGGTATTGAAATGTATGCTTTGGTTGTTTTCCTCGAGTTCTTTATTTCTCTTATTTATTGCATTTTGTACATTTTTATAGTCCCTCTGTGCATAATGGGTCCTCTTTCTGACATAAATGCGTGGTTCTATTAAACAATGCACCTACCGCCTCACATTCCTCTCTATTGTGCCGTAAATTTTCCTTGTAGCGTCCGCAAGAAAACGGGATCTATTCCAATCGAAATATCGTTGCTACCGGAAGCCAACAAAATGCACAGACATCCTGTGGGCATTCCAGACACTGTTTTAGTCTATCATTTGAGAAAAAGGAATTTGCCCTTCCTCCAGAGCTCTTGAAACAATCCTAATTTCAGTTCTGGGACATCGAGTGATTGGGGAAGTTGACTGTTGTCCTACCAATAACCTTTGTACATATTCCCTGAGGTTTTGACTCTGTTTAGTACTTTCCTGGTAGATTCCGGTGCTGTTAATTTGTTACCCTTATCTGTATTGTTTTACAAGTAACGTGGGTTCACCCCGATAAGAGGGAATTACTTACCATTGTTTTTGACACTGTATGGGGAGATTGCCTCAAGTGTAGAATTGATGGGTAGGAGTCCCTTTACCGTCCTAATCCAGACACTGCATATGGTAGTTTAATAAAAGTGGGGTCGAGTCGGTTTGTTTATATGACTTTGTTAATATAAGTACGCAGAACAATCAGTACAATATATATAATATATCATATATATATATATATATATATATATATATCTGATATACTATATATATATATTTATTTATATATATTTATAGTATATCTATAATAATATAGTATATATACATATATATCTATCTAGTATATTCCTCTGTGAGGGCGAGTGACAAGTCACTGTTTCTCGCCGACGTACATCCGGACACGGCCAGGTATGGCCGAACGCTCAGTGATCTGTCCGTTGGCTTCTGTCTTCCCTCCGGCCATTCAGCATATATGATTTTGGCCGGAATCTAACAGGTTTCCGTGTTCATGTCTCTCAGGCCTGTTGCATCTGTGTCAGCGTCATCATCCTTGGCAGAGCGCTGAGATGATACACACACAACTGGTGTGTGTAGTCTGGAATCAGGGGCGAGGTGTCTAGTGTTGATCAGACACCATGTTTGTCTTGATGCAGGCCATGGCGTGATACTTCGTCAACTACCTCATCAAAAGATGTTGTTGCCTCAGTACAGCCGGCGACCACATCCTGTAGCTTAATTGATAAATTAAATTTATAAATATAATCTATACTATTCAAGCATCTAATATCGCTTCGGTCACCTGACCCATTCGCGTCCTCGCGATGGCTAGAACTCTAAGACATGACCCTAATCATGTTAATGTGTACTATGGATCCACTTCGCTGTCCATATTCCTTTAAGGTGCTATACAAATTTAGGGCTTTCTGGACAACAGAGGCACAGAGGAATCACAATAATATAAAAAGTACAATAAGCGTAATGCTTGAGGTGATACTGTACATAAGAGTTAAGTAAACTGGTAGGGAATCCTGTACAGCATGCTTTTATCCGAAGGAGTTGAAAAGTGAACTCGGAAAGGCTGTTAGTAATATACTTGATTTTAGAGAATTTTACATATTTCAAGCTATCACTGGTAAAAATTTACTAGAAAAATACAGTAAAACCTGGTTGAATGTAGAAGGGAATAGTGGTCAGGTTGACGGAGCGCAAAACATTACAGCGGCAAGACCGGCGAAGTGCCTGACAAGTTCTTCCTTGTTTTCAGTGCCGTCAGGGCATACTACAAACCAAAGAAAGGTTTTGTGCAGAAAAAATAGTTGATGACTAAAAAATGATCGATGAAATATTGTCCATTAGGTGTCAGGTGAGTAATATGCCACAAAGACATGGCCATAGAAGCCTCTTTTGGTTAGCACAATTTCAACCACTCCCCTTAGGGCAGAAAGACAAAGAGTGGAGCTGGACCAATGAAATAAATTGAGATACTCGGACTTCATTTTTGTAAATCAGATAAATGACCAATCGCGTAACAATCGGCAAGGCTACTTTGGAGATTAAATACAATCGATTGAGGCAAAAGTTTACGTCATTAGATGTTTCATTCACTGCAAAATGAAACGGTTTCAATTGATGAACTTCAAATATGTCCGATGATTGAAAAGGGTATTGAATGCCTATTGCGTCTGACGTCCAGCATAGACTCAGTAAGGGATAGTAGTGATGAATACCCGTGTGAGTCAAACAAGGGTTTTAATTTATTATCCTTTTCTCCATATCTAAGCATGGATGTCCTTGACAGGGAAAGAAGGAAGTCACCCTTCCACGCGCTGCGTCTGCAATGTTCTGTATTATCATTGAGTTAGCATGCCAAAGAGAGCTAGCTGTGTTTTCTCCGAGTATGGGTGTATTTGATTAATTTCCATAAAATATATATGTCGTTTAAACTGGCAACATCTTGTTCATCAGTAAATGTTAGTTTATCACATACAAGGCAATATCATTCACATGCATTTCCAAGTTAGCGATATTTCAGCAGTTTTAACTGTATGGGCTTTATGTTTGCTGATGCTGTGTGTGTCTGAGCTAGCTGATTAATAGTCCAGCGTATATGTGCATATAATATACCAAACCCTGCATTTTTAGTAATAACAACCGAACTTGGAACAAAGTTATAACATGCATATGCAGTCAATTTTGGATATGGAGCCACTGAAATAATCTTCAGTGTAGGTTATGGAGCTATTTTAAAATTGCGCCTCACGGACGCTACTCAATAACGCGGGTGACTTGTCTCCTCCCCCTTGACGTCAAAGCTCATCTCAGCGTTCTGATTGGTCAGCCGGTCCTGAGGAGACATGGAGCCAAGGCGAGCGATGCGTGTGTGTCCTGTGTTTGCGAGAGAGAATTCGTGGTGTTGTTGTTTGAGTGAGAAATGGTGCGCGCGTGTTGTGTGTGTGTGTGTGTGTTTGAGGAGAGAGTAATGCGTTGTGTGTTTGCTAGAAAATGCGCGCGTGTGTGTGTGTGTGTGTGTTTGAGAGAGATACGGTGTGTGTGTGTGGGTTTTGAGAGAGAGAATGCCGTGTGTTTGTGTGTGTGTGTGTGTGTGTGTGTGTGTGTGTGTGGTGTGTTTGAGAGAGAATGCGTGTGTGCGTGTTTGAGAGAGAATGCGTTGTGGGTGTGTGTGTGTTTGAGAGAGAGATGCGTGTGTGTGTGTTTGAGAGAGAGAATGCGCGTGTGTGTTGAGAGGAGAATGCGTGTGTGTGTGTGTGTGTGTGTGTGTTTGTGTGTGTGTGTGTGTGTGGGTGTGTGTGTGTGTGTGTTTGAGAGAGAAGAATTGCGTGTGTGTGTGTTTGAGAGAATGCGTGTGTGTGTTTTGAGAGATAATGCGTGTGTGGTGTGTGTGTGAGAGATAATGCTTGTGTGTGTGTGTTTAAGAGAGAGAATGCGTGGGTGTGTGTGTGTGTTGTTGTGTGTGTGTGTGTTGTGTGTGTTGTGTGTGTGTGTGTGTTTTGAGAGAGGAGAATGCGTGTGTTTGTGTGTGTGTTTTGAGAGAGAATGCGTGTGTTGTGTGTGCTTGAGAGAGAGAATGCGTGTGTGTGTGTTTGAGAGAGGAAGGCGTGTGTGTATGTGTTTGGAGAAACGCGTGTGTGTGTGTTTGAGAGAGAATCGTGTGGTGTTCGTGTTTTAGAGAGAGAATGCGTGTGTGTGTGTTTGAGAGAGAAGACTGCGTGTTTGAGTGTTTGAGAAGAGAGAGAATGCGCCGTGTGAGTGGTTTGAGAGATGAATGGCGCGTGTGTGTTTTTTGAGAGAGATGCGTGTGTGTGAGTGTTTAGAGAGAGAGAATGCGCGTGTGTTTGTTTGAGAGAGAATCGTGTGGTGTGAGTGTGTTGAGAGAGCAGATGCGCCGTGTGTGGTGTTTGATAGAGAGAATGCGCGCGTGTTGTGTGTGTGTGGGTGTTTGAGAGAGATAATGCGTGTGGTGTGGGTTTGAAGAGAGAGAATGCACGTGTGTGTGTGTGTGTGTGTTTGAGAGAGAATGCGTGTTGTGTGTGTTTGAGAGGAGGAATTGCGTGTGTATGTGTGTGTGTGTGTGTGTTGAGAGAGAGAATGCGCGCGTGTGTGTGTGTGTTTTTGAGAGAGAATGCGTGTTGTGTGTTTTGAGAGAGGAATAGCGCGCGTGGTATGTGTGTGTGTGTTTTGAGAGAGAGAATGCGTGTGTGATGGTGTTTGAGAGAGAAATGCGTGTGTGTGTGTTGAGAAGAGAAATTCGTATGTGTGTGTGTTTGAGAGAGAGAATGCCGTGTGTGTGTGTGTTTGAGAGAGAGTGTGTCTGTGTGTTTGAGAGAGAAAATGCGTGTGTGGGTGGTGTGTTTGAGAGAGAGAATGCGTGTGTGTGGGGTGTGTTTGAGAGAGACAATGCGGGTGTGTGTGTTTGAGAGATAATGCGTGTGTGTGTTTGAAGAGAAATGCGTGTGTGTGTGTGTTTTGAGAGAGAAATGCGTGTGTGTGTGTGTGGTTTGATAGAGAGAGAATGCGTGTGTTGTGTGTTTGGGAAATGCGTGTGTGTGTGTTTTGAGAGAGCATGCGTGTGTGTGTGTGTAGTGTGTGTGTGTGTGTGTGTGTAGTATTGAGAGAGAATGCGTGTGTGTGTGTGTTTGATGAGAATTCGTGTGTGTGTGTGTTTTTGAGAGAGAATGCTTAGTGTGTGTGTGTTTGAGAGAGATGCGTGTGTGTGTGGGTGTGTGTGTGTTTGTGTGTGTGTGTGTTTTTGAGAGAGAGAATGCGTGTGTTGTTCGAAGAATGCGTGTGTGTTTTGTTTTGGGAGAGAATAGGCGTGTGTGTGTGTGTGTGTTTGAAGAGCATGCGCGTGGGTGTGGTTAGTGTTTTGGAGAGAGATGCGTGTGTGTGTGTTTTGAAGAGAATGCGTTGGTTGTGGTGTGTGTTAGTGGTTTGGAGAGAGCTGCGTGTGTGTGTTAGTGTTTGAGAGAGAGAATGCGTGTGTGTGTGTTTTGAGAGAGAATGCGTGTGTGTGTGTTAGTGTTTGAGAGAGAGAATCGTGTTGTGTGTGTTTTTGAGAGGATGCGTGTGTGTGTTTTGGGAGAGAATCTGCGTGTGTGTGTTGTGTTTTGGAGAGAATGCGTGGTGTGGGGTTAGTGTTTGAGAGAGCGATGCGTGTGTGTGTGTGTGGTGGGTGTGTGTTAGTGTTTGAGAGAGAGAATGCTGTGTGTGTGTTTGAGATAGAGAATGCGTGTGGTGTTAGTGTTTGAGAGAGAAATGCGTGTGTGGTGTGTGTGTTAGTGTTTGAGAGAGAGAATGCGTGTGTGTGTGTGTGTTGTGTTTGAGAGGAGAATGCGGTGTGTGTGTTTAGTAGAGATAATGGAGTGTGCGTTGTGTGTGTGTGTGTGTGTGTGTTTGAAGTGAGAATGCGTGTGGTGTGTGTGTGTGTTTGAGATAGAGAATGCGTGTGTGTGTGTTTGTGTTTGAGAGAGATAATGAGTGTGTGTGTGTGTGTGTTTGAGAGAGGAGTGCGTGTGTGTGAGTGTGTGTGTTTTGAGAGAGAATTCGTGTGAGTGTGTGTGTTTTGATAGATAATTCCGTGTGTGTATGTGTTGGTAGTGTGTGTGTGTGAGAGAGAGAGAGAGAGAGAGGAGAGAGAGAGAGTAGAGAGAGAGAGATCTACGAGAGAGAGAGAGAGAGAGAGAGCGACGAGGAGAGAGTAGAGAGAGAGAGAGAGAGAGAGAGAGAAGAGAGAGAGAGATAGAGAGAGAGAGAGAGAGAGAGAGAGCGAGAGGGAGGAAGAAGAGAGAGAGAGAGAGAGAGAGAGGAGAGAGAGGAGAGAGAGAGAGAGAGAGAGAGAGAGAGAGAGAGAGAGAGGAGAGAGAGAGTATGATTATTTAGTTATGTATGATCTTTATATCTCTCATCATTTCCCATAGTTTGTATATACGATCTTAGAAACATTATATCTTTGTCCCGTAAGAATAATTGACCCTTTAAACTATCACTCAATCAATCAATCATTAGGGGCATACGCCGGGGGGCGCGTCGCCTCGCCCACCCTACGACGTCCACCTCCCGGGGGTCCCTTCGCGCGAGTCCATGCAGCTCCTTTCCCACTACCAAGCAGCCTCTCGACCCAAAACATCACTTGCCCAGTCATACTAGCCTTGTGGGCGCCCCACAACCGTGGGTTGTGAGGCCACACCTTGTGGCCTCCTCCACGCCGGATTGTCTTTACAGTACAACCCGTTGGAAGGATCGTTTTCAGGGTAGGCGTGCCACATGCCATATAGGCCGAGTTTGGCGCTGACGGACTATGCCGGTAATAGGCCTCGGATTCAGTCTCACGGTGCAATCGCTGATTTGCCACGTAATCATCCCAGCGAGACCCCATGATTCTGCGAAGCACGTATTACTCAAGGCATTGATCGTCTCTTCAAGTCACTATTAGTGTCGCATGTCTCACACATAAGTACGAACAGGGATTCCAAGCCGGACTTGAAGATCCGGTCTTTGTCCTCCGGCACAGGTACCCAAGACAACGCCAAATACTCCCCGCTGAGGCGCGTCCAGAACACGTGGCTATGCCATTCGCCGTAAGGCTTCTTAACGTGACCCGCCGTCTTATGGACTGCGCTACCAAGGTATGTAAAACTTTCAAATCTCAATGTCTCGCCACCCGCATGAACATAATTTACTGGCTTCACTATGTAATTCTCCACACCTGGACCTGGTCTTGAGCCAGGAGACCTCAGTCCCAAAGGCTTTGCCTCCTCTGCAGCGCCTCGAGAGCACATCACCATACCTCCAGCGACTCAAGCAAACGTTACTGCTCATCGGCAAAAAGAAGATCAGTGATCTTTGGTGTTGCCGACGGATGCTCCACAATCACGTGTGATCTACAACCTTGTCCAAATACCCAGTCCATACAAGGCGTTTGAAAAGTGTGTGGGCAAGGACGCAGCCCTTTGCCTCACTCCTGTATTCCCGGAAGACGCTGGATCACCTTCCCCACACTTCACAGCACCTCATCCCAGAATACAGACAAGTATCCACCATATCTTGCAGGAATCCTCGAAGTCGCAGAGATCCCAGAGTGACTCACGATGCACTGTTCAAACGCTTCTTGGATCCATAGGCTGCAAGCATCCTTGTCAGAAACTCACGTCGGCGTTCCAACCAGGAACGAAGCGCTAGGCATAGCGGTCCGTTGTTGACTTACCAGGCGTGAACCCATACTGCGGAGGTCTCTGATGCTTTCCAGATGATGCGGAAAATTCGTGTCAGCAGAGATGGGCAAGCACCTTGCCTGGTACGCTGAGCATGTAAACCGCGGTAATTGTTGCAGTCCTGACGGTCCCCCCTTTCCCTTCCAGATAGGGACTACGACCAGCCCCCTTTTCAGCTCAGGAGGAATGGTAACCGTGATTGCCACACTTCTGCAGTCATGACGCATGCAACCCAACGGATCATGCCGTCACCCCTCCCCAGCTTTGAGGAGCTCACCGCACTGATATTACAACACTCAGCTGCCTTTCCACCGCTTCACTTTGCTACAGCCTCGCTGCTTCGTCGAGAGGGTTGCGGTTTCGTCAATGGGAGGATCCGGCATCCACTGCCTGTACCCCCAGTGGTGTGAACTGCTCAGTTGGAGGGTCCACCGTGAACAACTGCCCAAAGTACTCAGCCCAACGGCCATCTGCCCATCAATGTTCCGACACGAGGGCGCCCATCTCTGTTCGATATAATCGCCCGAGAAGGAGACTGAACGGAGCTTCTTCATGGCTCGGTAGGAGCGGTTCGGAGGTCATTAGCGTTCAAATGACCCTCGACATCCTCAGAGAGACTCCTGACTACCTCTCACCTTGTCTCTCCTCAGGAGGTTCTACAGCCCGGCGTGACAGAGCCCTGTGCTGTCGCCGGTTCACCAGCCAGCCTGGCAACGCGACTCTCCTCGATTTTCTCCAGTCGTCTCCGTCGAGACAAACCCACGCCTTGACCTCGGGCGCTCGCCCAATACACTCCTTGGCAGCACTGTAGAGGTTTCACGTTTAGTGGTATCACCACAGTTCTACAGATCCTGCCGAGAGCATCGATCACAGTCAAAAACGATTTGAGACTGCCCCCGCATACTCTTGAGTAATGTCAAGTCCTTCAGTTTCTCAATATGAAACACAGCATGGTTGTACCTCTTGGATTCTTCTGGACTTGAACATGAATCTTAAGTGTAGCAACAACAAGTCTGTGATCTGTTCCAAAGAATTCAGCACTCCGGTAAACCCTGCAGTTCTGGAGGATCCTCCAACGAGTACTAACGAGGATGTGGTCGATCTCCTTAGCTACCCCTCCGGCATTACTATAACCATGTCCAGCGGTTTGCAGCTCTGGTCTCTGATACCAAGAACCTGCAATTCTCAACCTTCTGGACCTTGCAAAGTTCAGAAGCAGAGAACTGTTGGTGTTTCTGGTACCGGATCCATGGGGACCAACACACAACTCGTAGCCATCTCTCACAGTGCCAGTAGTAGCATTGAAGTCGCCCAAGACAATGAGTGTGTCCCGAGGAGGACACTGGTCTAATACAGAGTCGAGTTTGGCGTAGAACATCTCCTTCTCTTCAGTTTTACGCATCTCGGTAGGAGCGTACACTGCAACAAGAGACATGAAACCCAGAGTGTGTTTCATCCTCACCCGCATTATACGCTCATCAACCGGAGTAACCTCAACAACTGACGGCTGCAGTTTGCTGGAGATGCCTATAGCTACTCCCCGTACACGGTGACCATTGCTCATGCCGGACCAGTAGTAGGTGTAACCCCCACTGCTAGTCTCGCCACTGCCAGGCCTCCTCGTCTCAGAGAGTCCCACTATATCCACCCTCAGTCTACTGAGCTCGCCCGATAGGAGAGGTAGTCGATGATCGTCTGAGAGGCTCAGAACGTTCCACGAGCCCACACGAAGAACCCTCCGCAGGTTGATCCCAGGAGTGATTCGACGGGCAGGCGCCGCCTCTGCACCGCCCCGGCCACCCCCATAAGAAAAAGTTGGGCTAGGGGGCCCTACCACTTGATTTAGAGTGCGGGATTCTCGGGGGCTTTGCCCCGCACTATCACTGGCTGCCTCTATACCCCCAAATATGGCTTTAACTAACATAGGAACACATTATATTTCTTATTGCATTATCTGTCTATGAACCCAATGGTATTGACACAATTGACACACAAATATGTTCTCTCACAAAAAATTAAATGATCGGCGGCCATCTTTTTTCGAAATAACTACTAAAACCTTAATGATTGGAAATTTACCTCAACATGCTTATGTCCATCGGAATTATTATCCATTAAAACATGGATATAGGCACAAAACGTATGCTTGCATGTGAAATAACTCCTGATTTATAATGAAAAATGCCTTTAGTGGCGGCCATTTTTCAAAATGGCCGCCATTGCTATATTTGGTTGGCTCCATATCTAGTTTTTGTTGGATATGCATCTTTTAACACTGTACCAAGTTTGGATGTTATTACTAAAAAATGCAGGGTTTTGCACATATCCGCTGGACTATAAACCTGTTACGTAATTCTTCTACATCCTCATTCATAGCCGTTCCAAATATCATGCGTGACAGTTGACCTATACCATCAATGAATCCCCGTTTAGCTCGGTTAGAAACATTAAGGCCGTGGTAGTTGTCTAGGGCAAGATTGATTGTGTCATTGAGGAAGTCAGCCGTGCAGGGAAAAGAGAGGAAAATAATGGTCTCTATGATAATTATAAAATTTTTTGGATCCCCGGGCCCAATTCATCTCCAGGTACATGGGTTTTCTGGGGAGATTTTTTTCCAAATTTGAATTAAAACTGTGTTCATTTCCCCCCCCGTGCCCCTCCCTAAAACCTGTTTCGGTATCCCAGAAGAGCAGTATGGGGGTACGAAACCCAAAAACACACCCTTTCCACCGGGAGACCGCCCCAAAGTGGGAAAACGGGGCCTCCAGGCTTGAGATGTGAAGGGTCCAGAGCCAGAGTAGACTCATGGGGGAAGAGATATATAAAGGGCCAAACTGGGGAAAAAAAACAAGCTATTACCCAAAAAAACTATTTTTTACCAAGCGAAGGTTATAGGCATGCGGTGGGTTAGTTGGAAGATTTGAGTTTTTATTAGTCAAAAACCGAGTAGCCTTCCCTACGGGTTTGCATTTCTACAAAGGGTTTTAAACCCGGTTTTGCACGGGGTCTTTTTAAGCTGTCACTGTGAAAAACCTCCAATGTTTTTAACCCAAGGATCAAATATCCAAACTTATGACTTTGTAATTTTTTGGAACACCAGGCGTGGCCCAAAACCCCTTTTAGGAGAAAATTTTTGAGTGTCTCTCGGGTACCCCAAACATTACAAAGTAAATTTTGTACAGTAACAGGAAAAGAACGTTGTGTTTTGGGAGCACATAGCAGTTTTTTAAAACTAGCAGTCGTCTTTAAAATCTTTAGGGATTCTGAGAAAAACCTGTAATTGGCTCGTAGCAAAATCATCAATATTATACACGGGTTGTTGGGAAACTACCTAGCAATTCATAAGGGAGTCTTTTCCCTTCATCCCAAAAACTATGAATACGGGGATTGCCTTTTTGATTTTCGCAAACACTACATTTATCTAGTGCTACATGTGGAACCCAAATTTCCCCAATTTTCTAGTACCCACTGACAACCGGGCGAAAAATTTCAAAGGATTTTCCTTTTGGGGGCCTCCACGGGCCCCTTTTACGGCGGGGTGAAAATGTTGCTACAAAGGGTTTTACTTTTTTAAAACTTTTTGAAAATTTCACTCAAAAGGGGCTTTGCGAAACTCCCCCCCCGTTTTTCACTTAATAATTTCGTGGTGTCGGAAAGGGACAAAAAAAGTTTGGGCCCCGGGGGGGCCGTGAGCAACCGCACGGGCATTTTTTACCCTTTTAAGGGGGCCATTACAACGTACCTAGAAAGTGATTACACATCCCAAAGAGGTATTTGGGAAAACCCCCGAGGGGCAGCGGGAAGCGGGAAGTGGGTTTATTGAAATTTAGGGTCCCTTTGGTCGTTCCGGGGGAGATATTTTTAAAAATCGGTGCTGGTTTGGCCCGCCCCCTTTGTGCAAAGCGCTTTTTAAACCACTTTGCTACATACGCGTCTAGTCTACACGCATGGTCGGCCAAAAATAACTTCAAAAGGGGGGCCCCGCAGAAAGGGGTTCGCCTCCTTCCCTGGATGCCCGGGCAAAAACCCGCATCATAAAATTAATTTAAAATCCACAGGTAAAATATGACTAAAGGTATCACAAATTGTGCCACGGGGATCTGCTTTTTGGGGCCCAAATATCTAAAAAAGCCCCCGTCAAAAGGACAAAAAAATTGTGAAAAAGGGAATTTTTTAATTTTGGGGTAAATTTGTTTCCCACCCCTAAATTCCAGAAGCATATAGGGACTTTTTTCCACACGTCATTTTTAAACGCTTATGGGCTTGGCTAATTCATGAATGGAAATTTTTTAAAAAACCCGGGGGTTTTCCCACGGATCCTACGGGTTTACTTTCCCTAGACGAGGCCCCCATACAATTGGCTGGGACCTGGAAACGTTTTTAAAAACTTTGGTTTAAACTCTTGAAATGTTAGGTACCAGCGCGCGATTCTACCGCAAAAGGTTTTTTCCCCTTTAAAATAGTTGGGTTGACAGCTGCGTAAATCGAAAATTTATAGTTTTTCATACCCAAAAGAAAAAAATCCCCTAAAATGTTTGAGAGACCAGAAAACAGCAGCGTCTCCTGTTTGAGGGACGAGTAATTTGACTGGGCAGGATTTAAGGTTCACTCGCATATGAAACAGCGCGTTTTTACCGCTTGCGTCAGGCTCCCTTAAAAAACCCCCTCCAAGGCCCGGGGGCAGACGCATCCGTATACAGATGAAAGGACCCTTAAAATCGGGAAAACGCCAAGAAAAGGGCGTTGGTTGGGAAAATTTCAATTTCTTAAAAAACTTTTACCTTTTGGCAGCATTCCAATGAAACGGTATATCTTTTTTTTAACAATCGTTCAGAGGCGAGGGCCATGGCGGGAAAATTTTTAATGAATCGCCGAAAATAGCCCACAAAACCCAAATGAAAGAACGGACATTGTCTCCCACTTTTGTGGTTGGGGGAAATTTTTGAATTGTTTTTAATTTTTACCCATTCATGGTGTATTCCCGTCCTCATCGACGATATGCCCCTAAAAAAAAAATTTTTTTGGGCTTTTAAAACCCTCACATTTCCCGGGGATTTTAGCTTTTAGACCTCCCTTTTTTAAGTTTAAAGGATACACCCTTCAAAACTGGAAAAATGAGGCTCTAAATTTCCTTTACTAAAAATGATCAAAATCATCAAGAATGCATTCATTTTTTTCCTAGCATATCAGAAAACAAGGTATTTACTTTTTTTAAAAAAGTGATAGGGGCTTTTTTAACCCCAAAAGGAAGGGCATTCTAACCCACTAAAAAATTGCCGCTGGGAGGGGGCTGAAAGCTTTTATTTCCCCTTGACAGGGGCGCCATCGGAAATTGCCAGTAACCGTTGGGAAGTCAAGGCTACTGAAAAGTTATTCCCTGGCCTAGAGCCATAAAAATCATTTAAAAACGGGGGAGAGGTTACCAAATCGCCCTAGTTATTTTCTTTTACCCTCCTAAAAAAATTACAGGTCTGAACTTCCGTCCTTTTTAGGAACGAGAAATAAGGGCAAATTTCCACGGTGATTTAAATTTTTCTTTTTAACCCTTTTTCCAACATGTTTTTTAAATTTGATCATCGACTTTTCCCTCGACTGTGAGGAAGTCGATGGCTGGAATATAGACCGGCTGGGTCCCAGATTTTAATTTAATGTAAATGTGTTTTTTTCGGTCAGAAACGCCTAGACAACCCTCCGGCAGGGAAAAAAGAAATCACGGTTTTTTTGTAAAAGTCCTAACATAAAGGGCCCTTTTTTTTCGGGGATAGCCCCACTACAGTGACGAGTGAATCAAAGGTTTGTACAGGAGCCGGCTTTTTCCCGAGTGTATTATTGTAAAGGGGGGGGGGAAAGAAAAAACAAGTAGCTGGGAGTTCCAAAGGTTCTGCTAAAAACCGACGCGTCAAAAGCAAATGTTTTTACTTAAGAGGCCCCCTTTTTTTAAATTTTGATGGGCCGTCGGTGGTTTTGACCAAAAAGGGCACAGTTTTTTTGTCCCTCACAAACCGTGCTCAGAGTTGTTTCCCAAAACTAGCTTTTTTTTTTGACTAGGGCCTTAAAAAGCTGATGCCCACACCCTCCCGGTATTTTGGGGACTGAAAACGGGAATTTGCATGGCCACACGGTGGGGTATCTCGTGGTCCCCTAATACCGGGGCTTTAAAAAATTTTTTCCAAATTCCCCCTATTATCTTTTTGGGTAAAATTTTACATTCTAAAGGGGCTTTACGGCCTGATTTTGGGGGTGGTGGGGGTATCTAGATTTATTTTGGGCCGTTTTTTAGTCCATACTCGGAAGTCGGGCCGGGGTTTGATTAATCGCTTGAAAGCCTTTTCCTTAAAATTTTAAATCATAGGGGATGTCAGGTTGAATCACCAAAACTTTGGATTTAAAGCGATTTAAACCCTAAAAACCCACCCCGGGGGCAAGGAGAATTTGGGAAAAGCTACATAAAAACCCCAAAAAGCATAATAGTTTGTGCCTTTTCCCTAAGCGGAGGGTAGGCAAACCCAATACCTAAAATTTTGAAAAGGCCCCGCTAGAAACCCCCAAATTAAAATTTAGGTCATTGGGACAAAGGGGCCCCTTGATTTCCGCCGACGCAGTTTTAGTGAAAGGGGAAACCCTTTTTCGACAGCACATTGACGGGGCCCCAGGGGCCACTGAAAAAATTCCCTTTAACCGCCCCCATTTTTTTTGAAAAACCCCATTATTTTTGGTTTGACTGCAAGCGGGTTTACTAAGGTTTGCATATATCTCACCATCTTTCCGAACCACTGCAGTTTTTTCTTCCTTAATTTTTTCTTCCTAAGTCAGTCGTCGTCACTTTTTGTTTTAAATGCCCGCTGGGGTGGAGAGAAAATGGCCCAAAAACTTTATTTTTTATTTTAATTTATTTTGGGGTCTTAAAGTTCCCCAAGGGACAAAATATAACAATATGAAAAAAAAGTTTATTAAAACAGATTTTTTTTTTTTAAAATGGGCCCAAACCAGACTTTTTAAAAAGTTTAAAAATAATAAAACGTTTTTACAAAATAATACCTACAAACGAGTAAACCCCAAAATTTTTATTTTTAGTTAATTTGGGCCCACTATTATGCTAACGATAGGTCTGATTTATGCAGGGCTTTGGTTTAAAATTTTAAAATTTTAACTCGTTTAGACTTAAGTTTGGGCATAAGCTGCCGAGAACCCCCCCCCGACCCCCCCCCGAGCCCGAATAAATCCAGGGGGGACGCCCTCGCCACACCAGCGGCTGAAGCTTCGGTAACTAGTTAAACCCGAAATTTTTTTCCCACCGCCTATGTGTGAAAAGGGGAAACGAGGGAAAGGGGACACGTGGTAAAATTTAGCGAGATCGTGTCCTTCAATTCGTTGCCCGCCCTATTCGTAAAAAGGGGGCCTCCTTCCGGTCAAATTTCTCCCAAACGCCCAATGTCCTGGTTTTCGGCCGCGCCCGGGGTTTAGCGGTGGCACTTAAAAACCTGCGGTTTTTGTTTGCAAAACCATTTTGATCTTGCCTTCATGATTCTTTAAAGTCCGGTTCTTTAAAAAGTGGTCGTCATCTGTGATCATGGTAATGCACTTTCGGGGGGGGTCTGCAAAAGGGCGTTTCGCCCCCTCACCGGGTCGACATTTTCTTTAGAGAGGAGCTGAGGTACCGTGTTTTTCACCATCATCCCGGCAATTTTTTTGGCCCCAAATTTTTGGGCATGATGGCTGGTTTTGATGGCGAACCATTTTGGGGGGCGTAGACCCGGATGATAAAATGTGACGAAAATTTTTTAATGTTGTTGGATGGTGCCCCGGGGCCCAACAAGGGGCGGAGGATTCTTTTTTGGCATTTTTGTCAACCACGCGGGGTTTTTAAATTTGGCCCCGGTTTTTCCCCAATGCTAGATCACAGGGACAGTGTCCTTCACTGACAGCTTGCCCACATCTGCCACATTTTACGCTGCCCCCCAGTGCCGGGGTCTTCACGTAAAAACATGCGGCAGTGGCGTAATGAAAATTTGGTTTTCATACGTTTTATTGAGTCCCGGCATGTTGTGAGAGATTTCCCTATCGGCCCCTAAAAAGCACTTGGGCCCCTTGTGTTGCTCCATCTAAATGCTGAAACAGATGTCCCCGGGGGGAGTCGTTAGCAGTAATAAGCACACGGCCTTTAAAAAGGGGTTTTTTGGGTAGAAATTTTCCTCAAGCAGCCGAGAAACTCCGCCTTTGTCCAGGGGTTGACAACGGTCCCGTCGCATCCGGACATTTTTCCACATTCCGAGATCCACACTTCGCGCACCCCAACTTTCCCAAAGTTATTTTTGGAAAAGGGGCCTTGCTTGATCCATTTACGGCGTCACGGGGCCCAAAAGTACGATAAACCCTGGGTTCAAAATAATGCGGGACGGGGCTCTTCTGTATATCGCCCCCGGTGGCCAGGGTCCTGCGGCGTCGGGGTAATTTTTCAGCTTTTACCCTTTTTTCCGTGTCGAAGTACAGTCCAGGCAAGTCTGTTTTACTGCTGTCTATTTTTGTCAGTTTTTTGGAGGTTTTACTTTTTTTTCGGCGAATTTTACTACGATCAATGACTTTTGGGGGTGTCCCCTTTTGGGGACACAATTCCCATGTCTTTTTAGCACAGCTGAGGCAAAAAAGGCTGCTGTCCCGGGGGTCGAGACTCCCGTTCTATCGCACGGGAAAAGCCAAAATGGTAATCGTACAGTCATCGGGGGCCCCTTCTTTGTCGTTTACTCTCCGGGGTCATAGTTTAGGGTTTTCAGTGTGGGCTTAGATCGGGTGTGTCCTTCGTCGCTGTTGTCCCGGGGTCGTCGTCCTTGTTTCCCCCCTTTTGCTTCCATAATTGAATTGCTGCTTCCATTTTTCTTGGGGAAAGCTGTCTCTTCTAGATTTACCCCCCTTCCTGGATTTTTTTAATTTGTAGCTTTTCTTTTTCCCTCAAATCGATGCCTCCTATAAAATCTTTCTGGCTCCTCTCTGGTTCTCTAGGGAAAATTTTTTTCTTTGAGTGGCCCTTTTCCCCTTTTGCATTCCCGCTCACACGAAATCTCAACCCTTTGCATTTGCTAATGTGAGGAGTTTATCTGCTTTCCCCTTTTGAAATGTTTTAAGTTTTTGCTTGTAGTTGCCGGTTTTCCTTCCGACCTTATAAAGGGGGCAAAATCTTCTTTTATTTTGTTTTACGGGCGAGCGTTTCAAACACTGTGTGCCCGGCCCCCCGGCCGGGAAAAGACCTTTTTTCCTACCTTGCTTTTCCCCAAAAAAATTCAACATCAACGCAAACTTTTTTTTGATACTTCGGCGAAAGGGGATATTTTTTCATTCTTTGTTTTCCCGCTGTTGTCTTGGGATGGATGTAAGCCTTCATAAACATTTAGGTAGGGGGAAGAAAAATTTGTGGGTATCTTTGCGTGGCCCCGGGCCAAAAAACACAAAAGGGCCCCCTTCTCCCCGTAATAGTTTGGGATTCTGAAGAAGAAAAAAAAATTATTTTCAAAATTTCAAAAAAATTTTCAATTTAAAAATTTCAAATAAAACAGTCTTTCAGCAAACTAAGCTGTTTTAAAAATTTGCATAACAGGGATGAAAGAACAGCATCCTGGATGACTCATGATGGGCCCAAAACGAAACGTTTTAAAAAATGAAATAGCCAATTTTTTTTTAAAAAAAGCTGGGGGTCGATCAAGCAATGCTTAATTTTTTTATACTTTCACAATTTATTGGGGGTTTTTAAAAACCCTTGGGAGCTATTCCACACGCAAGTAAATTTTAAATCCAAAAATAATATTTTCACTCCACCCTAATGACCCCCCTTCCAAAGCCTCGGGTAAAAATTGTTTTTTCCTTTTGACAAACGTTAAACAGCATCAGGGAAAAGGGTGATGCTTTCCCTGGAATTGAAATATGGATTTTTTTTCCTGGGGCGCCAAAGAGGGGGAAAAGGGGTTAGGGTTGTATAAATTTTGTGTTTTTTAGGTTTGCATCCCCGCCCTTTGCCCGGGGGAAAGGGGTCTCATTTGATAATAAATTTTTTTTTGGTAAACTGAGCATTTACAGGGCCCTGGCGCACGATAACACTGGGGAAAAAATTTTAAGAAAAAAAAAATTGTTGAGTTAGATTTTTTAGCTTTTTTAGACTAAAATTGGCATGCGATTTCCAAAAACTTTTAGTAAATTTTTTTTTTTAGCACGTCAAGTTTTTTTTTCCCCAGCTTACCCTCCGTAAGCAAAATTCCACTTGTGGCTGTATAAAAATTTTTTTGTTTTGGCAATTTGTTTGGCGCAGTCCCTATTGGGCATTCCCGGGCTGTTTTTCGTGAAGAATATGGAGATGTAAAAAGAGTCATTGAGTTATTGCCCAAAATGGGCAAAAACCCAAATTTGGGTCATCTGTGTTTACCTTAAAATGGTGCCCCTTTCCCTTTTTGGTCAACAACGTGGATACACAAAAATATCCCTGCTTTTTTCTGTATGTGGGATACAGAGCTGAGAGAAAACCCTTGGGGGAGAAGAAATTTGGGCCCCCGAGAAACGGGTCTTAAACCCGGAGATCCAAAAATTGTCCTGAGCCCCCTTTTTGACAGGAAAAAATAATATTCCCACCTCTGCACATAAAAATAGGTCTCATAAAAAAATTTTTTTAAAAGCCCTTGTCCCTGATGGCGACTGTTTTAAATACATCATCTTTGGGATTTTTGGACTGTCAATTTAAAAAAACAAAGGGCCCGGGGGTTTGATGGGCCACAAAATTTGACAGCTCATCAAAAATGAACATTTTAACGGTACTATGTAGACCTTGGGAAAAAAATGCTTGGCTATCATTCAAAGAAAGTCGTCAAAAACTTTCTTGGAAATACAAATTTCAAGTATTACCCCAGAAAAATTTTTCAGAAACTATTGGAGACTACAAAGCGCTTGGTTGCAACATGAGTATTTAAAATACATTTTTTTCATAGCCATCTTGCCCAAAATTCCCGGAAAAAATTTTGGGGCTGCTAGCGACGAGCAAGGGTTTAACGATTTCCCCCAAAATTTGAAGGGGTTTGGAGAACGTTTTCCAGGGTTTGATGGGATGGCATATGATGGCTGACTATTGTTTTGGGGCAAACAAACGCGATAGTCCTAAGTTGGGCCCCCCGAAAAAAGCTACAAAAAGTAAAATTTTTTCCCTTAAACCCGCACACAATTATAAACCTTATCCTTTTTAAAAAAAGGGTAATGTTAAATAAACATTCTATTCCCTGCCTATTTTTTCTTTTTTTATTGTATGTTAACATTTTCAACTTTTTTTAAAATAAGCACTGTTACGTTATGTCCAATTTTTTTTCATATTTTTTTTAAAAAAAAGAAAATCCTACAGTTTAAAAACTTGACGTGATAGAGAAAAACTGAATTTAGTTTTGGATTCAGCACCCAAAAATTACTAATTTAAAAAGTGGGCAGACCCAACTCAAAAAAAAATTTGTTCCCCGTTTTAATTATTCTTTCTCTTGGCTTTACGCTGATCCTTTAAAACGATTAAAACCCCTGCTTTTTTTTTTTTTTGTGGGGGTGTCCCTTTACGCTGGCATATGGCAAGTGAGGTTTGGGTTTTCCCCGACGCAAATCCCCGGCCCCAAAAGGGTGAGTCCCCCCCAGCCACCTCAGCCCCCCCATAATTGGGGGTTAACGTCCCTACGACATTTTTGAGGGTGACATACGCACATCACTATCCTTTTTCCTCCACCCTTTTTGTTTTAATTTTAAAAACAAAAAACGTGGGGTTTTTCATTGTTGTTTTGTTTTAATGATAAAATGCTCCTTCGAAAATTTTCCCCTTTTGCAACCCTCTGTAGGTACACAAAAAACTCCAGAAACTTGGGTACTCGGGTAATTGCATGGGGTCCCGTGAGTCCCCCATTGTCCTTTTTAAATTTCTTAACGAAAACAGCAGATATTCTGTTTTCGCTAAACCCGACCATCAAAAAAATCCTTTGAGGCAGCCCCTTTTCCGTGCAAAAAGTTCTAAACCCCCTAATTTAAAACCTTTAACCAAGCTGTGTTTTTTTATTTTCCCCAAATTTTTCCAAGAAGTTTGACCGGGAAAACCAGAAAATTTTGTGCTTGTTTTGGGGTTGGTAAAAGCGGGGGCTTTCATTAAATGTGAAAACTCGTTAGCCAGCCCGTAGGCGTAACGGAAAAAAGATATTTGATCCCCTTCAATCCAAAACAAAAGAGTTTTTTTATGAATCTTCACAAAGACTAAAAAATTTTTCCTGGGAGTATAGCTTGGATCGTACCCCAAAATTCGCGAAAAAAGCTGCACTTGTGGGCAAATTTTTAAAAGGTCCAAACGGCCCGAGAAGAGGCTGGGGAGGGGTGCCAGAAGGACCTGCCCCCGGGGGGGTTTGTGGGAGAAAAATTGTGTTTGTAGTCCAAAATTAGTTTTTAAATTGTGGGCGGGGGTAACTCAGGAGAGACTCGTAGGGGGTGATTCCACTTCTTAATTTACGAATATCCTCCTCTGATAAATTTTTTTAAATAATTCTTCCCCACTGTCACTATTTGCTGGGGTCAATGCTAAAACTTTCCCTCCCCTTTCAAAGTTTAAAAAAATTTTTCGGTGAGTAATTCCCCCCCTCTTTTTTTGAATTAGTCCCGATTTGTTTTGTCCATTAAAATTTTAAATGAAAAATTTTAAAAAAAACCCCAAAAATAAAGGCCCATTAAACCCCTCTCTTTTGCTTTTAAGGGGAAAAAAAAAAAAAAGATACATGTACATATATTTAGTGATATAAAAGCGAACATGTATAGTGGAAATTTCTATAAAATTTTTTAAAAGTGCAAAGAAAAAAAAACAACTACATAAAAAATGACAAATATATTTCACAAAAAGTAACTCCCTTTCCCCTTTTTCCAAATTTAAATTTTTGTAAAAAGTGGCGTACTTTTAATATATAAAAATATAATTTTATATTATATATATTTTATATATATATATATATATATATTATAAAATTATATATAAAATAATATATAATAAATATAATATATATATATATCATGTAAATGTCACCCAAGGGTGTTTTTTTACTCATGCTATACTGCCGTGTCAGCACGGCAAATATTCTTGGGCCCCCTTCAGCTGCAGCGTTCCCCCAAGAGATGCCAAGGCCCGAAGCCAGAAACGCAAAAGTGGGGGGGGAACAGGTTTCGGCCCGGGGCGTTTTGATGACCTCTTTAAAAAGTCGGGGCCCCTTCCGTTTCACACGATAACGTGTCCCGTCCGCGTTTTTCCAAAGCGTCCTCGTCCTTGTCCTCGCGGGGATACGCCCCCCCCTTTTCCTCGCGGTGTTTTCGGGCGCTGAATCCCCGGAGGCAATGTAGGCCGGTTCCCCATACTTTGGGGGGTTATCAAATTTATAACTCTGTTTTGGGTTTTTGGGTTTTAGTAATATAAAGAACTAGATCTTTAAGAGGAGATGCTGAAACGTGGGAAAAAAACACGAGGAAAGGGTTGCCTGCACAACTTTAAAATGTTTTTCTCTCTCTGTCTCTCTGTCCCAGTTCAGACTCAAAGTTGGGTTTCCCCATCTATCGCTCAACCACGTGTATTAAATTTTTCATTATTTTACGGTACTGTAATATTATTTGGTTTTTTTCGTATCCCAAGCTGTTTACCATTTTTGTTTTCCCCTTTAAATGTATTTTTATTACAGGTAAAATGGGGTCAACCCGATAAGAATACATACAAATGTTGGTGACACTGTTTGGGGGGATTGCCTCAGAAGGTAATTTATGGGTTTGGAGCCTTTTCCGTCCTAGCCAGCACTTCAAAAAGGTAGTTTTTAAAAAAGTGGGCCCAGCGGGTTTTTTATATGGCTTTGTTAATATAAAGTACCAGAAAAAAAAATTTCAATATATATATATATTATATTTATAAAATATATCTGTACACTGTGAGGCGAGGGACAAGTCAAAGTGTTCCCCGGCCCAAGGGGAAAGGGCCCAACTGCTGTGACTCCGTCCGTTTGGGTTCTTGGGCTTTTCTCCGGGCCCGTTTTCAGCAATAGGGGTTTTTGGGGGGAAAAATTAAAAAGGTTTTCCGGGTGTCCTGTCTCTCAGGCCTGTTTGGGATCTGTGCCGCATCATCATCCCCTTGGGGAGAGCGTGAGATGGTTTCACCCCAACTTGTGTGTGTAGTCTGGAACCAGGGGGAGGTGTCTATGTGTTTTCATAAGACACCAGGCTGTCTTGATGCAGGCCATGGGGTGTACTTCGCAACATAACCCCCATCAAAAGATTTTTTTTTTTGGGGTTGGGGCCCTTTTTAGACAGAACCCGGCGACACACACCCGTACTTAATCGATAAATTAGTTATGTACATATAATCTATACCCATTCAGGATCCTAAAATTTGTAGGGAAAAAATTCCCCCCGCTTTGTCACCAGTGGTGCCAGGGGTTTTTTATGTCGTTTTCAATATGAGTTTGAATGAAAGTAAATTCGGTTTTAAATTTTTTTCCCCTGAAAATATCCGGGTCGTTACAACTAAAACGATGAATGCTTTTTAAATTTTGAAAGGAAAAAGCTGCCACCATTTCCCAAACGGGTTATTCCCATTTGGGCTAATCTTGAACAAAAATTTAAAATATAAAATTTCGGGAGTTATGGGGATAATATTGTGTACCCCAGTAAATGTGAACTCTTTGGAAACGGGGTAGTATTTTCCCCAGCATCGGGCTTGTCACCTGGGTTTCAAAAAAAACTTCCCACTTTTTAAACTCATTGATTTATTTTAAAACGAAAGATTTTTATCCCTTTAAAAATTAATATATTTTAAAGGTTTAGTGGGAGGGAGTCCCCTGATGGCATGATCTTTACGGGCTGTACTCGTAGAAACTACAGTTAACCACACACTGGGTAACCCTCTAAGCTAAACTGGAAAAAAAGAGAGGGAAGTGTGGGGGGAGTGAAAAAATGTTTTCGAAACACGACCATGTGGAATCATGCGCTCCACTTGGATGCGTCCACACGCTTGCCTTGCGAGATGAGAAAGGAAGAATCACATAGTTAGTCTGGGGGGACGATCGCTGGTTAAGCTACCTATCCAATTTAATGAACACTCAACACAATATGTCCGTTGATATACTTCTATCTATCACAAGGGGAAAGGGGGAGGGGGGGAGATGAATGTCGACACACCTTACTTTGCGAGATGAGAAAGGAAGAATTACTTCTCCTGGCTGGTCTGGTGCGCTTGAGAAAAGCTAACGCGGGAATAAAAATGTTTGGATACTCATGTGAGGCTTCCCCGAAGGAGATGTGAAACGTCGAACGACTCTTATTAGCTGGGGAGGTAAATATACGTACGAAAGGAGTAAATATAACAAAAATCTCTTAATTTGATGAGGAAAAATTTAATTTACATGACTAAGTTAACGTCGGCTATTAAACCTAGCCCGCGTTATTGCCAGAACTTGTTTCCCACGACTCGAATCCTTTGTGGAGTTTGAAAGAAATGTTTGGAGGGTTTTAATTGGAGCGAACTGCTCTACGGATCTAAGTGTAAATGTTTAAACCAGATCTCTATTTTATTCTTTTAAGTATTCTAAGAATCTAAGACTATTGTTCGATTTATCAGGGGGGGTAAGGGAAAATAGGGAGTTGGAGTCTAGAAGTTATTGGTTCTCGCGAATTTAATGTCTCGCGGATTACCCCTCGTGTCTCTCCTGCTTGGGAGGGGGAGAAAGGGAGGATAGAAGGAGGAGATAGGAATGGAGGAGAAAGAAGTACGAAAGCGAAAGACAAGGAGATAGAAGTGAAAGAACTTGAAGGAAGTTATCTTTAAAAGTAGCTTGTTCACTTATACACTGTATTTAGGCTACTCTAGATCTAGACTAAAGAACTATGGTTATTTAGGCCTTCCCATACCTCCTGTAACACTAACCTAACCTAGACATATAGTCAACTGGCCAACCTAACCTAAATTACTGTTCAGGCTATTGCTGGTATTTAATCCCTGAATTCAGAAACACGAATAAAATAGGAACACTCGCCGACGAATAAAAATAGGAAACGTCGGCGAGAATTCCTATCGGCGACAGTTCCAGGTATTGTCTAGTTACTTGGATAATGTATCCCATTAATAATACCCACCCTAAAATGGGTGGGTATTAGATTGGTTGTGGGCTTTAAAAAATCCTAGGATTCTTACCTACATCATCGTGTAGATCAGGAAAACTAAGTTTCGGCCTCGAAATCGTGAAAGCCACTACCGAAATTTTACTAATTGGGTGTAAGTGGCAGCTATTAATCATTCAATTCATATATAATTATTCGCGCTGGCTAAAACGGTAAAATTATAATCTTTTCCCGCCCGGTCACCAGTCATTTCGCCCACACGTCAATTCGCCCACAAGACATATTTCGCCCACATGTAAGAGTCAATTCGCCCACATGAAAGAGTCAATTCGCCCACTCTAAAGTCAATTCGCCCACTCTAAAGACAATTCGCCCACACGATCCATTTCACGGAGTCATGTAACTAAAACATAATACTATATCTCCTCTGGCAGAAATGAAATGAACCACCAGTAACCTTGGGCGAAATGACGGTAATTTCTAGTGTTTGCCCATACTCTCCCACTTCCCCCAAACAAGTTTGGGGACCTGTGGAAATGCGGGGTTTTCGGGTAGGGAACAAATTATGCGTCGGAAACACGTAATTAAAGAGTTGTGTAGGGGGGGGGGTAAAATTCCCTAGATCTAGGGTAATTGCCTTATATCTAGAGAAAATTGCCTAGCCAAAATAAACCTGACCTAACCAAAATTAACCTACCCTAGCAGGGGGCTAGACCCACCGATAACCTAACCTAACCAACTCTAACCTAAGCTAACCTAACCTAACCAAATCTAACCTATCCTAACCTAACTAAATCTAACCTAACCTAACCTAACCAAATCTAACCTAAACTACCCAAATCTAATATAACTAACCTAACCTAAACAAATCTAACCTAACCTCCTAGCGGGGGGTTGGGGGGGTTCTCTACACACTAAACAAATATAACCTAACCTCCTAGCTCATAGACTCCATAGTGTGGGCGAATTGACCTGTGGGCGAATTGACTCCATGGTGTGGCGAAATGGCATGTGGACGAAATGACCGGATACCTTCCCGCCCTTATTAGTGTTTTTTTTCTCCAGACCTTCACAAATCCCTTCAGATATCTCTAAACGTAATTATAAAGTGGGAGAGTTACCCCCTTTAACATCCTTACCCCACCTAAAGTCCTAAATGACCCTCCAAAATAATACTAACCTAACTTCATTATAACCTTATCTAACCCTACCAATAACCTCCTAGCGAGACCTAAGGGCAGGAAAGAAATAGAATTTTACCAGTTCAGGTTATATTGAGGTTATAAGTTTGTAATTTGTTGTGTGGGGACGCGCCAGGAGGTTATTAGTGAGCATACGTCTTCAGTCTTCAGATATTTCCCTTGGGGAGGCATGATATTTGTTTACATTCTAACTGCATTATGATTGGCTAACAATCTCAAAGGTTGATGAAATCTTTCCTCTGATTGGCCAAGCGACAGTCAGCTGAGTCCCATTCCTCATGGTCGGAACGGAACGGAACGAGCTTGAAGATCGCATCATCGTGAGCTAAGAACTTTCGGACGATCCTTTGAAAATACATTTTTGTGGTGTTCGTAGCCCAAGATCTAAGATGGCCGCTATGAACACTCTAAGATGATCTTAGAGGCGGAAAGTTACGAACGTTCGAACATCCAGCCCCAGCTCCTTCGAGTTGGAAGATGTATAGTTGTGTAAATAATTATACATAAGAACATAAGAAGAACATAAGAAAATAAGGAAGCTACAAGAGGCCGCGAGGCCTACACGTGGTAGTTCCTGTCACCTAACACTACCTACATCCACCTTTCTTCCCCATCCATGAACCTATCCAGCCCCTCTTTAAAGCTCCCTAATGACTCCGCACTAACTACCTGTCTACTGAGACCATTCCATTCATTCACCACCCTATTTGTGAACCAGTTTTTCCCTATTTCCTTTCTAAATCTACGTTTTTCCAGCTTGAATCCGTTACTTCTTGTTCTACCCTGGTTAAAAGCCGTAAGAACTTTTCCTACCTCTCCTTTATTAAATCCCTTTATCCACTTAAAAACTTCTATCAGATCGCCACTTACTCTGCGTCTCTCGAGTGAGTGTAATTTTAATAACTTCAATCTCTTCTCATAACTAAAGTTACGCATCCCTTGTATCATTTTGGTCATCCTTCTCTGCACTGTTTCTAACAAGGCTATATCCATCCTGTAAATATGGAGACCAAAACTGAACCGCATAGTCTAGGTGAGGCCTGACTAGAGCCAGATAAAGCTTTAGAATAACTTCCTCACTTCTACTTTGAACACTTCTGGTAATGAATCCTAATACTCTATTAGCTCTATTTCTGGCCTCAATACAGTGTTTCCTAGGTCGGAAAGTCTGGGCTCACCCTCACTCCAAGATCTTTTTCACCTTCTGATCTTTTCAGCGATACATTGCTTATGGTGTATCTATTACCAGGGTTTTTTCTACCAACATTCATAACGCTGCACTTATCAATATTAAATTCCATCTGCCATCTGACTGCCCACTCATTAAGTTTATCTAAGTCTCCCTGCAATATGTTTACATCAGACTGTGATCCAATAATCCTACCTATCTTAGTATCATCAGCAAATTTGCTGATATCACTGCTAATCCCACTATCCAAGTCGTTGATGTAAATCAAAAATAGTAATGGACCCAAAACAGACCCTTGTGGAACTCCACTTGTCCCCGTCCCCATTCAATTTAGAACCATTAATTGTAACCCTTTGTTGCCTTTTTACTTACCCACTCTGACCCAAATGAAAAACCTTCCCACTATTCAATAAAGATGACCCTTAAAACCCTTATACAGCGAGAAATTTTGGGGCAAAGCGTGCACCAGCCCCCCAAAGTAAAGACCCCTCACTAGTCCCCGCCCTGTTTATGAGGGGGGCCTTATGTTTTGGGCCACGAGTTGGCTTTTATTTAAATGATCCTCGTGTTTTTTTTTTGATTTGAAAAGGTTTATTGTAAAATTTAAAAACCCTACACTATATATATACAGTAAAACATGTCTTTAAATAACACCCCGTAACCATCACGGGGGGCCCGGGACGTGGGCCCCGAAAAGAGCGGCAAAACGGCGGCCGGGGGCGGCAAAATTTACCCCCCGTCATTTCCTCCGGGGGCCCCTGGTGTATTTTCGGAGGGGAATAATTTACTATGTTGAAAAAAATGTACAAAATTTCAAAAATTTTAATATTTCTATGTGTAAACTTTTTGAACAACATGTAGATTTCTTGAGGTGTTTTAAAATCAGTAGTGCCCCAAGCAGGGGGCACTTGAGGGTAAATCCCCCCGGAGGGCCCGGGGGCGCGGGACTTTTTTTGTTTTGGGGGGAAATATTCATTTCATTTAAATATATATTAGTGCCGCCCGGGGAAATTTTTGGTCCTGGTTTTGAAAAAACTTTATCTAGTTTCCAATCTTTTGAAAAAAAACAAACAAAAATTTTTAATAAATCATGGGAGGGCCCACTACCTATATGTCATTAATTTTTGAAAATTACATAAAAAGTTTCTTTTAAGCAATTAACTGCGAAGGCGGCCCGCATTGTTCCCATTTAAAGGGGTTTAAATGGGGACCTAACTCGGGGAAAATTTGGTCATATATATAAAATAAAAATTTTATTTTATATATATAATAATATATATATATAAAATTTTATTATATATATATATAATTTAGTATTACTAAATTAAGTAACAATGCTTAAAAATTATAAAAAAAACTAACATAGACCTAAAAAAAAAGAAAGACTGGGAATAAAAGACTGGAACCCAAACGTGTGGTTGTTAAATTTTTAAAGAAATATTTTATATATAAAAAATTTTATATATTATAATAAAATATATATAATATATATATATATATATATAAAATATATATATATAAAAATTTTTTTAAAAAATTTTGACAAACCCCAAAAACTTAAACAACTGTCATACCATCCCCCTTTGGACACTTTTAAAACTTTCTGTGAGCTGTTTTTCCCACATTCTCTGGGGGGGCGGAAAGGAGGACAACCCCACAGGGTTGGGGGTTTCCAGTCTTTGATTTCCGGGGCTTTTCTTTTTTTTTCTGGTCTATTTTTAGTTTTTTTTTTTATAATTTCTAAGCATTTTTATTTAATTTAGTAAACTTTACACTAGGGCCAGAATTCCCTACACAATTGGGAGTATGATTTCTTTTTTACCTTTTTGGTTTTCTGGGAAAAACATTCTCTCATGAGCTTCCGCACAAACCCAATTCTTTGGGGATATAAGATTTTTTTAAATTTAGGAAGGAGATCCGAGGGGATGGGAAGATATGAAAATTAAAAAACCTAACCCCACCTTTTGTCTCAAAAAACCAAACCCCAACCAAAACCCTTTTTAAAACCCCCCAAAACCCTAATGTCAAATTTTGCTTTAAAAAAAAAGTTTCCCCCGGAAAGGGGAAGAACAGGGGCCCGTTTGCAGGCCACAAGGGGAAAAAGAGTCAGGGGGCATTTAAACATTTGGGCCCTCCCCTCCCCCCAAATAACATGTCATTATCTTCGAAAGTAATGTTTGCGACGGAAATCATGGGAAAAAATGTTTCAAAATTTAAAAATAAGGAAACAAAAAACCACACCCCCAATTGTGTGGGGAAATTTTCGGCCCTAAGGGAAATAATACCGTTGGGTTTTACGAAATTTAAATGCCCTGTTGGGTTATTTAAACTACAGGGGGGGGTATGGGGGGGCATAGCCCCCCATTTATGTCAGGAGGGGATTGGTTTATGGGAAAATTATTGGTTGAAACTCCCATTTACCGTAGCATTAAGGAAAACAGAAATCATTCCCCCAATTTGTGTAGAAAATTTCTGGCCCTTGGGAAAAAAATTTCCCCTTTAAATTTTATATACCAACCCCCTTAAACTTTTCCCATATTAGCATTCAAACAATCTGAAACAAAAAAAACAAGTGCAAATAAGCATTTTTAACCCTCCCGTAAATATGCCGTGAGGGGTCCATTACACGGGGGCCCAAATTACCCCACGAGTGTTTTTTGTCCCCGGGGGTAAATAGGGATCCAAACAAAGCTTTGGATCAACAAAAAATGAGACAAGATAGAGCTTTTTTTGATTTTTTTCATTTTAAAAGTAGAGGAAAAACACTTTTATTAGGGTTATTTAAAAGGGAATTACCCCGGGTCTCGTTTTTGGAATCCCATAAATTTTTGCCAAATCAGCTGATTTTGTAAAAAAAACTTTGCCGCAATTTTTTTTTGTTTTCCCTTTTTTCTTTTTCCCTTTTTTGGTTTTCTGGGTTCAGTTACATATCGATATTTTTTCCCATTTTAAAATACTAGAATGTTAAAAGGGTTTTTTTAAACTACAGGGGATATTCAAAACTGTTAAAAAATCTTTTTTATTTTTAAAAAAACCCCCAAAGCAAAAAGGGCGGCCCGAATAAAACCAAATTTATGAACCCAAAGGGGCCCCTTATAAAGGGCCAAAATTCCCCCGGTCGGCCTAACTCAGTAAATACATGGGTATCTCAAATCGGTACCTTTCACTATTATTAGGGCCTGTTCAAGCTTTAAAAAATTTTTTATAAAATTTTTTAAATATTTTATAAAAATTATTCATATTTCATTTTTATTTCAAAATTTCCAGCTTTATCGGGAACACCCAGAGATACATAAAAATAAAGATGAAAATACGAAACATAGGAAGGATTTTACAGGGAAAAAAAGGTTATAAATTAGTCGGTGTGTAGCTAGTATAAATAAAAAAAAATAACATTTGTTTAAACCCGGGGCGAAGTTTTATTAGGGGAATAACCCCGGGCCATATTTTCCCTTTTTTCAAAAACCCAACATTTATCAACCCCATATTAATACCAACGGTACACCGAATAAGGAATATGTAGATGATGGATTTAACCCATTGAAAAAAACATGATTTAAATAGATTTTTAAATTTGAAATTTTTTCCCCAGCTATCAATGTACAAACCTCCCCCCAGAAAGACGATAGCCTTTATGGGGGTTTAAAAAAACCCACAAAAGGCCTAAAGGTAAACCTTTAAACCCGCGATAACATAATGAAACTTAGTTATAACATTTTTTCGCTCCTTCATTTTTCGAAATAGACTAATAATATAAATAATTCCCAGTACACACGTTTTTTTGGGAAATTTCCCTTTGGGCCCGGCCCCGGGCGCTTTTCTGAGTAAAAATAACGTTATTTGGGAAAACCGCACGAGTAGGTGGATGTTTTTTATGTTTTTTTTCGCCGAAAAACCTAACCTTCTCCCTGGCTGTTCACGCGTTCATGTTCCACGACACCACCCTGTAAATTTCAATAACAAAAATTTTTTTTGTACTTATAAAAAAAAAGGGACCGTAGAAATTAATCCTAGCAATCCCTTTTCATTCGTATTACTGGATAACGACACGGGAAAAATTTCGGGTTAAATTTTTTTTAAGTTTTGCATTTTTTATAAAAAAATTTTTTTTTTTTATAAGTTTTAAAACACCCTTTAAACCCCCAATTAATCGGCAAATTTGGGTTGTGAACACCCCCTTAAAACATTATATATCCCCAATTTATACTTAGAAAGTAAAAACCATAAAATTCCTAAACCCAGTTAATATAACAGGGGCAAAGGGTCATAGCCCTCGGCGGGCCGCTGGGACGGCCCGCCGGGGGTAGCCTCTGACCCAAAATTCCCAGGGGCCCTACGCCCTTTAAAATTCCCTCGGGCCCCGATAAAAACATAGGGGGGGGCCCCCGGAGGCCCTCCGTCTTTTTGTTTGCGGGGGTAGTGCACCCAGCAAAAAAGTACGAAAGCGGGCATCCACCCCGCCGGTGAGGAGATTATCCCGTCAAGCTAGGGGAGGGTCGCGTGGGGGCGGGGTTGATGGTGGTCCCCCTGCGTCACTGATCACCCGGGGCCAGATCCAGAAAAAAAGTGTAATTTCAAGCGGTGTAAGTTGGTGTAAATGTACTCCCGGAAAAACCCCTCCCCCCCCTCTTGCCCCGAGGCTGGTTTTGAATAATCTGCCGAAGGGGACTTCCAACCGGCGAAAGGAAGATATCTCGGAGATCCCCCACAGAGACAGTGATTGGCTGGCGAATACATTGACGTCATCCTCGTTTTAATAGCGAATCACACCCCGTTTTTATATTTTTTTTCAGTTTCTACACCCAATCACAAGGTTTGTACGTAAAAAATAATGTTTAAAAAAACATTAATCAGCTGATTACTCAGCTGGCACCCGGGTTGACACAAAAAATCAGGGAACCCTGTTTAAAAGCGATAAAAAAGGGTTTGATTGATGATGATTGAAGAATTTGGTCGGGTTTTTGACGAAAGCTGAAGGATCGCTGTTTGAAACCCAGACAGCTTTTCTCGCGGGGACAAACCCCGACAGAGAGCTGTCGCTGTGTATGGGTTTTGGGCCGAAGCCAGCACCCCGGGGGGGCGGGTTACAAACCCCCGGCAACACCCGGGAAATCCATCACTGCTGGGTGGACAGGGGTTTCGGGTTTTAAAAAACCCAGCCCAACTGTTTCCGCCCCCCCGGGCAAACCCGGGGGAAATTCTCGGTTGTAAACAGAGTGTGCACGTGTTTTTCCCCTACACAAAGGGGGATACATTTGGATTCGGGCCGCCAGTTTAATCATGCCCCCTTTAAATTTTTAAATGCATACGGGGCCCGATTTTTCCGGGCGTTTTCAGAGAAAACCGATATTTTTTTTTTCCCTTTAACAATAGGTGCTTGTTCTAACGGAGATATTTTTTATTTTGCGCCAAAAAAAAAAAAGAAAAAAAAAATATGAAAAAAAAAAAAAACTTAACCAACCCTTTTATGGGGTTTTAAAATGAAACCTAACCAACCTTATTTTTAATAAAACCAAACCAAACCCTTTAAAAGGGTTTTTAAATTTGAAACCTAACCAAACCCTTAAAAGGTTTTAAAAAAACCCCTAACCAAAACTTATGGGTTTTTTAATTTGAAACCAACCAACCCTTTAAAAAAGGTTTTTAATAAAATTTAACCTAACCTTATGGGTTTTTTAATAAAAACCTAACCCTAACCTTAACCACAAAGTAAACCTTTTTTTTTTTTTTGGGGGTTTGCGCAAAAAAAAAACTATCTCCATTAGAACAACCCCCTATTGTGGGCCCAAGAAAAAAAAATTGGGGGGTCTCTAAAAAACGCCCTTTAAAACTGCCCTGTCTCCCTGGGATGCATGTATATAGGGGGCCCCCCAAATCAACGGTCCCCCCACTAAAAAGAAACCATTGACAGACAGATTGACCAAAAAATTAAAAAATTTTTTTTTTGGAGGAAATTTTTAAAGGCGAAAGACATCCTGTTTTGACTTTTAATAAAATTTCTAGGGCAAAAATGGGCCACCCATCCGGGATTAACCTATTCAGGTTAAACCAAATTTTAACATTTAATTCTTTTCCAGGGCCCAAAAAGGGGGGCAAAACATCGGGGTTGCCCATAAAATCATATAATTCAAGGGGCGGTAAGGAGGCAGACTTCTGAGTGACCAACCCGTATCATTCAGGGATAAGGAAAACGGTCCCCCGGAAACCTCGTCTCCGAAATTCTCGCCCGACACAATGGGGAAAACTCCCCCAAAGGGTTAAGGGGTTAGGTTAGTAGGATTTTTAAAGGGGAAAGATCCCGGTTTAAAAATTTGAAAGGGGGACTGCGGGGGTAATTTTCTAAAACACTGACTAGATTTTCCTTGCCTAAATTAGGTTTTTGGGTTAAAAAATGGACGGGGGGACGGCACGGTCATTTTTTTAGACATGACTATTTTTTTTTTTGGTAAAAATTAGTGTTTTTGGAAAAAAATAAAAGAGGACTGCGCACTCATTTTCTGAAACCTGACTAGTTTTTCCTTCCCAAAAAAATTAGTGCTTTTTTTTAAAAAAAGGGACGGGGGACTGGCGCGTCTTTTTTTCTGAGACACTGACTATTTTTTCCGGTAAATTTCTTTTTTTTGCCCAAAACTTCCCCCCACAAAACCCCCAGCAATTTTGGGCAGGTGGGGGGAATGGGGGGTTTTTCGAGTGGGGAGCAAATAATGGTGGGAAAACCGTAATTTAAAAATTGGGTTTTAAAGGAGCCCAAACTCCCAGATTTTAAAGTAATTTCATTATATCGGGAAAAATTTCCCCCAAAACCAAATTTAAACCAAATTTCTAGCGGGGGGCTTAAACCCCCGAAAAAATAACCTAACCTAAAACCAAAATTCCTAACCAAACCCAAACCAGACCCTAACCAAAACCTAACCAAATATAACCCCCCCAATCAATAAAAACCCCAAAACCCCCCCAAAACCCTTTCCTATAGGTTTGGGGGGGCCTCGGAAAGGGGGAGGTTGTTCTGTATGAGTATTATCTAAACAAACTATACTTTTTTTCTACAATAGTATTTAATTTTGGGGTTAAAATTCTAGTGTTTGCCCATACTCTCCCACTTCCCCCAAAAAAGTTTGGGCCCCTGTGGGAATGCGGGGTTTTGGGTGGGGAAAAAATTGTTTCGTCGGAAAACCCTTTAATTTTAAGAGTTTTTTAGGGGGTTAAATTCCCTAATTTTGGGGGTAATTTCCTTAAAATCTAGAAAAAATTTGCCTAGCCAAAATTAACCAAACCTAGCGGGGGGCTTGACCCACCGATAACCAAACCTAACCAACCCTTTAACCTAACCAAATCAAACCAAAATCTAACCTAACCTAACAAATCAAAACCAAAACCTAACCTTGGGGGGGGTTGGGGGGGTTTTGGGGGGGTTCTAAAACACTTCGGGTCCTCATTCTTTTAAGGACGTCAGTTCACACGTCTCGGGGACTCAGAAAAAATCCAATAAATTTTTCCCAAAATCTAGAAAAAATTTTTTTTAAATTTCCAAAAACTAAAAAAGTATGTGGTTGGACCGCATATTTTGTCCCCCAGCCAATATTCCTCCCTTCCCCCAGGTCCCCAAGCTTTTTTTGGGGGGAGAGGGGGGAGTATGGGAAAACACAGAAAAATTTACCATAAGTTTAAGGGTTTAAACGGGGAAGTGCTTTAAATACTGTACGTATACTAAAAAAAAAAATAATTTTTAGAAAAAGCTGTGGTAATGGGGTAGTGCCCCGGGGCAGTTACGTCCATTTAACTGAAAAACCCCAAACCCCGAAAAGTCTTCCCGACAAAAAAAAGTTTTGGGCGATTTCCCACTTGTAATAGGGGGAAAAGAAAAAATAAAAGGTATTTCGTTATTAAAAAAAAAGTTTTCGCTTGTCCCAAAAAAATTTTAAAAACCCTACACTTCAAAAAGTACATGGACTTTGGGGTTACGTAACATGTAAAAAAACCCCGGGACCCCCCCAAATCACAAAACAAACCCCCCGATTTTTTCGGCCCCTGAATTCACAAACAGGGTAAAACCCTTTTTAAATATATAGATGGGTCTTTATGTTAAAAAATAAACTTGTAACGTCGCTTAAATAAAAAACTCTCCCAAACGAAAAAAAAAAGGGAGGTAAATTTTGGGAAGAAGCCCTTTCCCCACCCTTCTTTTTTTTCTTCCCCCAATGCCAACAAGCGGGAAAAAACGGGGGGAAATACGGGGTTTTTGGGGTTGGGGAAGAAAATTTATAAGGGGTTTAAATGGCTCCCCCAAAAATCTTTCAAAGTCCTATATGAAAAAATCTAACCTAACCAAACCCAAAAAACCACAAAGTTTCCAAAACCTAACCAACCCAAACCCTTAACCACAAAGTTCCTTTTACCAAACCCTAACCTTAAAGTATTTTTCTCCAGACCTTTTTCATCATTCCTGATTTAATGAAAACCCAAAATAATAGCCAAAACCCGGGGTATATCAACAATACGTCGTCATTTTTGAACCCAGTCAGCCGTTTTTTAAAAAATTCCCCCAATAAAAATCTGCAAAACCCCCGGTTCTCAAAATACTCCAGACGTTTGCGGCCAATTTAAAGATCAGGCTTGGTGAAGTAGGGAATTTGGGAAAAACCTCCCCCCCGCAGAAATTTAGAGGGATGAAACCAAAATATAAAAATTTTATTGAAAAATTTTTGGGTGTTTCCGAATTTATTTTTTGGTTTCCAATTCAGCATCCTTTATGGGTGCAGCAAGACAGCGTGCCTTTTGGAGAAAATTTGCACAAGTTTCCCACTGATACCAAAAAGTTAAAAGATGGAAGAGGTTTTTGGGGGGCGGAAAATCAAAATTTTAAAAGGGGAAATTGGGGCATTTGCAAGGATTTGAGTGGCACTTCCAGCGGGGTTTCACAGCAAATGGATGAAAGTGCCCCTGGGGGAAATTTTTAAACGAATTTGGGTTTTAAGGATAATTCCCCGGTCCCCACAAACTACCCGGGGGGCACCTGCTCCCCTCTTGCTTTGACCAAACCAAAGCTAAGAACTTGGGCCCCCGCCCCTGGCCCTGTGCCAAGGGCCCGACCCTGATGGGGATGGTTGGGGGGGCGTCGAGGGGGACTCCGCACTTCCCGTCTCCCCCACCTCACTCAGGAACTAGACCCCCCGCTCCTAAAAGTCCCGATCTGCTGTCAGGAAAAGGGGGAAATAATTAAGGGGGGGCCTGTCAATGAGTATTATCAGTATCATACTCTCTTGTGCTTATGCTTTTTGGGTTGGGGAAAAAATTTTAGAAATCCTTTTCCGCCCTATTAGTGGGGTTTTTTTTGGGGAAAAAATTAAAAGTGTTTCCCCAAATCTCCCACTTCCCCCAAACAAGTTTTGGGGGTCTGTGGGAATGGATTTTTGGGTGGGGAAAAAATTTTCATCGGCAACAAAGAAATTAAGGTTGTGGAGGGGGATAAAATTCCCAGATTAGGGGGAAATTTTCCTTTTATCTAGGAAAATTTTCCCAAAAACCCCAAAAAAAAAACCCAACCAAACCCCACCATGGGGGTTTTAAACCCCCCCCATATTGGTCCCATAAAACCCAACCAACCCAAAACTAAACCAACCTAACCCAAAAACTAACCTAACCTAACCAAATTAACCCAAACCTAACCAAATATAACCCAACCCTAAACCCAAAAAAAATATAACCAACCTCCTAGCGCGGGGTTGGGGGGGTTTTTCCCACACTTCGGTTTATCATTCTGTGAGGGTCGGAAACTACACAAAATTTTTTACTCAAAAAGAAATCCAAAGAATTTTTCCCAGTTTTTATTGAATTTTTTCAAACCCCCCCCCAAATCAAAAACTATGTGTTGCGACGCCTTATTTTTTACCCAGCCAAAAAAATCCCCATTCTCCCAGGTCCCCAAGCTTTTTTGGGGGGGAGGGGGGGTAGGGGAAACACTAGAATAAAAAACCTTTTTTTTGTTTACGCAGGGTTTAATCATTCAAGGACGTAGTTATAAACATCCTCAACTTTGTTTGATCTGAAATTTTTTTGCGTTTACCTGGAACTGTTTTCCCATTTAATTTGGTAAAAAATTTTAGAGTCCTTTCCCGTCCTTTTTAATTATTTTATTTTTCATCCGGGCCCGGCCTTTACATTCCCTTCAGATACTTTTACAAAAGTAATTAAAAGTGAGGGGGGGGATGCCCCCTTCAACCCCCCCCTCTGGGCTCCCTAAAAAAATTACTAACCTTACCTTTTCCTTTCCCAAAAAACTTTCCCATCTAATTCTAATTGAAGGAAAAAAAAATAAAATTTTTCCAAAGGGTTTGGGTTTTGGGTAAAAGGGTTTGGTTAGTCATTATTTTTTTTGGGAAGGGCTCGCTAGGAGGTTATTTGAGGTTAGGTTTGGTTATAGTGAGGTTAGGGTTTGTCCTTAACCCTTAAATTTTAATTTTTAGGGGGCCAGGGGGTGTTTTTTTGGGGGGGGGGGGGATCTCTCCCCCTTTAAAAATTTTTTGAGGTATCTGAAGGGGTCTGTGGAGGTGTGGAAGAAAAAAAAAATATATTTTTCCCCTAGGGCCAGGGGAAATTTCCCTACAGAATTTGGGGGGGTGGTTGGTTCTGTTTTTCCCTTTTTAGATTTTAAGAAAAAATTCCCCTTTAAGAGCTTCCGTCCCCAAATACTTACTTTTGGAGATATGAAATTTTTTATTGGGGGAGAAAGGCCAATTTTTTACGGGCAGCATATTTTCCCCCCCTTATTGAGTATGTTTTTTCTGATTTAAGCTGTTTGGGGTGCTTTTAAAAATAACCATAGGATTTTCTCAAAAAAACCCCCCATTTGGATTCCCACACAAAATTTTTTTACTAATGGTTCATAGAAAACCCCATAACCCCCAACCGTAAGCTTTCCGGGGGGTTTTTAAGAGTTTAAAAGTGCATTTGTAAACTCCCCTTTGTTTCATCTTCTTCCTCTTTAGACCGGGTCCCCCCAATTGATTCCTTGCCGTGGATCCTTTTTAAAGCGAATTTGAAATTTTTTTAGGTTTTAAAAAGGGGGGGTTAGGTTTGGGGGGTTAAAAGGTGGGGTTACGTTTGTTAATTTTTTATATCTCCTATGCACTCGCTTTTTTTGCAAACGCTAGAAATTTTTCCAATTTCGGCAATAGTTTCCCGTAAAAAATTTTTTAAATGTATATATTTAGTAATATAACATCCCCAAAATAAAAAAAACCGGGAAAAGTCGCCAAAAAACGGAACACAAGCCCATTTAACAATTGAACATGTTTTCTTTAGGATTTAAATTCCCATTGGCGAAAAGTTCCCGGTTACAGCAAATAAAAAGGTCTATAAATTTAGGGCGGTTAAAATCGTGTCTTATTCCCATCGGCAATATTTTCAAAAAACCCTTTTTGCAGTATTTTTAACCCCCACAACAGCGCGGAAAAGAAAAATGACCCCAATAGGGGGCTTGGGGGAAACAAAAACCCCCCCAGTAAGGGTTTGGTTGCGTAATTAATGACCAGGTTAGGTCATTTAAAATACAGGGGGGGCTGGGGGGGAAAGGGGTTTTTGTCAGGAGAGTATTGGCCATAGGGGGGTATTTATTTTAAAAAACAGCTTTACAGTTTTTGTTTTCTTTCCCGACCCTTTACAGTATTAAAATTTAGATAACCCCCAAAAAAGTCATTAAAAGTGGGGGGGAGATGCCCGCCTTTCCCTCCTCCCCCTAAATAACCCCCTTCACCCCACCCACCCCCAAAAAAAAAATATTACTAAAACCAAAAACCCTTTCCAATAAACTCCTTTCCCAACCCAAGGGGGGAAAAAGGAAAAAAAAATTGGGGATTTTTTTGGTTTAAAATTTGTTTTTTTTGGGGCACTATTTTTAGATAAAACATATTATTCCCGATAGATTTTTGTGTTTGAAAAAAAACTGACCTTTTTTTTTCTTGCAATCACTTGATTACTTTTTTTTTGCCGTTTCTTTAAATATTTAAAATTACCAAACCAGTACCTTTTGGGGGCATAAAAATTTTACATAGGTTTTTTGAATGCCCCCCCACAAAACACTTCACACCAATCCGTACCGGAAATTGTGTTGTTTAATTTTTCAAAAATTACCCAAAAGTTCTGCTAGTAATAAAATAGGCCGCATCATTGTCGCACAATATATCCCCAATAAACGTTTCCGGGGAAATTTTGGGTCTTTTTTGTTTTTTTGGGTTTAATAACCTTTGCCATGTTTTATTTTTGATTAAAACTGAAAACCCCTTTTTTTTCAGGTAACTGCCCGGGTCTGTGGTAGTGGAAATTTCCATCCTCCCATTGAAAAAACCCCCACCCTCTCTTGGGTGAAGGGCAGAAGGCGTAGCAAAGTTGAGGGGTTGGGGGGGCAGCTGGTGTTTTTAAATCGTGCGGAGGTCCCAAAGCGGGGGTGAGGCCCTGATCCCCGGGGTTTCATGTTTTTTCCCCGACTGCCGGGGGGGCAATCAGGTATCATTCCTCCCAAAATGGAAAAGGGGGGTGGTCGTCCCCCATCTGGGAAAAGGGGAAAAGGGGCCCTCAGGACGCAACAAAATTTTCCGCGGTATTACACTGCCCCAGCGTGCTAGGCCAAAAGGGGCTTTTCCCATCTATTTCTGAACTGATCCGCAGTCCCTCTGCTGAAGCATCAGAGCCTCAGCAGTCTTTTTTCAAAACCTGGTAAAACAACAAAGGGCCCCTTTTCCTAGCGCTTCGTGTCCTGGTGGAAGCCGACGGAGTTTTGGGCAGGGGGATTTCTTTCAACCTATGTTGATCTCAAGAAGGCGTTTGACTCGGTGCATCGTGGTCATCTGGGGGTCTTCCCGGATTGCGGATTCCCGCAAGGGCTATTATTTGATAACGGTTTTACTCTGGGACTGAGAGTGCAGTGAAGTGTGGGGGGGGGTAAATATATCCAGCTTCTTTTTTGTAAAAAACAGGATTTTAGGCAAAGGGTGCGTCCTTGCCCCCTCATTTTTAAAAACTTGGGATGGAATGGGATTTTGGGAAAATTGTAAATCAAAGTGGATTGTGGAGCATCCCTGGCACCCCAAGAACACTGATTTTTTGTTTTTTTCCGTGATGCAGTAATCTTTGCTGAGTCGCTGGGAGGTCCCCGGGGATGGGGCCGGGGGGGGGGCGCTGCAAAGAGGAGGCAAAGCCTTTTTGCTTTAGGTCTCCCCGGCTTAAGACAAGGTCCAGGTTTTGGAGGGTTATAGGGTTTGGGGCCCCCGTAGGGTGGGCAAAGGGGACGCGCCCTTTTGGGGGTATGCCCCCAAAAGATTTATTGATGCATGTAACGACTGCCATGGGAAAAATTTGGGTGCAAAACAAGTGCCCAACGGGGGTGGTTTCCCCAACGTTTTCTAAGAGGTTTTCCTATCTACCACTTTGAATCAGAAAATGACATTCTCAGTTTTTTATTGATGAACATCTGATAGAACCATCCTGCTGAACATTTTCCCTTTCCTTTTCCCCTTCCCCCATGTTTTACTTTATTCTTTAACCCCTCCCCCTTTTTTGCTTTGCCTAGTGCCCTATGACCTCTGGTGTCTGGCCCCATTTCCCCTTTTTTGGCATTAAAACAACCTCAAACCAACAAGTCCCCTGTTTTTCTACAACATGGAAAAAATTCCCCTTTTATTATCCCAATTTTTCAAGGGAAAAAAAAATATATTTTTGAAATTAATATTTTTATTGAAACCTACTCATGATTGGCACCATTGACTGGCAGGTTACCATTTGTGGCTTGTATGCAGGAAGGGAACCCCAAAAGCCCAAGGGTTTAAAACACACGGCCCCCCGGAAAACCTGGTGCACTGTGATGGCACTTAAAGTTTTGCATTGGGATGTTGGGGTCCCCTTTACTTTGCTTTGACAAAATTCGTGGTTTGGAACATACACTTCCCTACTGGTTTGGGATTAGTGGCAATTTCCACACCGGCACCTGAAAGGGTTTTGCTCGATAACTCGTGGAAATATAAACATTTTGAAGGGAGATCCAAAAAAAACGAAAATGAAAAATTCTATAACAATTTATAAAAATACAAAAATGTGTCTAACTTGTAAATGTTAAACATTTGATTTATATGTGGAGACAAGGGTTGTATGAAGGGGGGGGAAACCCCCTTTGTTTTATTATATATTTTTTTTATATATATATATATAATATATATATTTTAAAATATAATATATTAAAATATATATATAATATTTTATTTATATATATAAAAATATTAAAAAAGTGTTTATTAAAATTTTTTCATGTTGTCTACATTTTTTCAACCCTGTTATCATTTTATTCAGAGTTTTACTTCACATTAAAAAATATTTTTCTAATTTTTTTTCAATATGTTACCAAAATTTTATTATATATATTATAATATATATATTATAATATATTATAATATATATTTTATATATAAAATAATTGGTAAAATATTGAGAAAAATTTGGAAAATAGTTTTAATTTTGAAGTACTACTCATGAAAGAAATTATAAAATGGTGCAAAAAGTAGACAACTGACAGACTTTAATCAACAATTAAAGTTTAAAATTATTATATATAATATATATTTATATATTATATTTTTTAAATTTTTATAAGATATATATTTTTATATTTAAAATAAGTGTTTTATTTAAAAGTCTGTATGTTTTCCTACAATTTTTTTTTACCCAATTTTTCTAGTTTAAATGTTATAAATGTTAAAACTGTACAATGCACACTATAGTAAAAAGTACAGTGTGCCCTCCGTCCCCAGGCCCCCAATGGGTTTTATGGAAAAATGGGGGAAAAAGTTTTCATTGTAAATATCGAATAAAATTTAAAAATTATTTTTAAATTGTTTTGGCTTGTATTTATTTACAATTTAGACCTATTTAAACCCCGCTCAGGCATAATCAGTGGCATAACTACGAAAATTCGGTGACCCCCGCCCCCAACTTTGGCCCCTGGCTGCCTATTCTGTATAGTTTTTAAACCCCCCACTGATCGGATCTTAAAAAAATGTCCTTAGATCCTTCTATGTGGGTCAGAATGTCCCTTTTTGCTCCGCCTTTTCCTAGTTTCCCTCACCCTTTTCAGATACCCAGCTACGGGCCAAAGGGCCCCGACTGGAAAACTTTTGGGTTGACCCCACCAATGCAGCCCTTTTAAGTCCTTTTTGTAAAGGCAGTTGCCTCCAAATCTGTCATCACTTTCCCTTTGGGGTCACAATTTTTTGCCTTCCCGCCCGATATTTTCCAACTCAAAGCTATTTGGTTTAAAGCCCAGTTTTGTGGTTTCCGTTTTGACGTTTTTTTTCTGTAAACGCTCCCAAAACTAAACCCTAGGATTTCTCGAAAATACCTTCAAATTTTGATTCCCACACAAAAAATTTTTTCCAATTTTCCTTAAAAAACCCCAAACCCTTTTTTTGGGGGAAATGCCAGGGCCTCCTGCTGAACCTGAGGGTCGCTAACAAACCCGTTTTATCCACCTCGTACTCTGGCTCAAAAATATAGGGCTGGGGTTCCCCCCGACTATTGAGGGGGGCGTTTTCCTCATATACCGACCCGCGTCATTTGTTAGGTTCAGATTGAGGTTTGTACTCTAATTCTGTCACAGTGACAATTCACCCGTCTGGGCACTGAAGTACAAACGCTCCCTCATAACATTTGCCCACAGGTGTTTCAGATGTTTTTTTGGAGGGTCTATCCCTATTTGGGCGTCATCAAAAAACAGTCGGAGCCCTGTTGGGGGGAAAATTTTTTTTTTGCGCGCTTTTTTCAAAAAACGTATTTTTTTCGGAAATAAAGGGCCCGGAAAAACAATTTTTTGGTGGTTTTGGGGTTTTGAATGTGCATTTAACATAATTTTCAAAAAAAAAAATGGGTTTTGGACGACTACTTTAACCCCCAAAATTACCTAACCGAACCTAACCTAACCTTAACCCCAAAGGGATACCTAAAACCCAAACCTTACCCCAACCTTAAAACCCCAAAAATACCAAACCCAACCTTACCTAAACCCTTTAAACCCCAAAAATATACCTAACCTAACCAAACCTAACCTTAACCCCCAAAATTTACCCAACCTAAAACCCAAACCCTTTAAACCAAAAAAGTATACTTTAAACCCAACCCCAAGTGGACCCTTTGAATTTTTTTTAGGCACCTCATATTTCCCTAGCGGCCGTGGGGGGTTAACCAAGGCTGAGGCACGCTGGAACCTTTACAGATGTGAAGTACAATAAACAAAAATACGTGGGGGTTTGTTCTTTTAGTCAAAACCCGGGAAAGGGGGGGTTTTTAAATATTTTCCCAAAAAGGAACATTCTCCGACGGTGGCGAGCATTCCTTCCGTTCGGGGGCTGTACCATTAAAGGTTAGCAAACGTGACCCTAACTACCATTCAGGGGCAATGAGGGTCAAGCGTCCTGAGTGACCTAACCATAGTGCAAGGTCACTGAGGGGCAGGCATCAGAACAAAAGTTTCATTCTCAAAAACGTCCAAATTACGATATAGTGAAACAACATTAATCTAGCCGCGGGATGCCAGGCTCGCCTCGTCCCACAACAATTCTGCTCACAGGACTCCGCTAGTGGTCTAAAAAACTGGTGCTGCCCAATAACGAACTAATACAACAAATACACCGAAGGCAGTACCTACACGACTGAGGCGGCCTCCCACCAAGGCTTGTATCTCCTAAACATTTGTAAACACACGCCGCTGCCGACTACCAATAGGCTTATATTTCAATCCTTACCTCCGTGGTAACGTCTTTAGGCATAATAAATGACATTTTATTTATATATATGAGATACACCTTCTCTACACCTCCTCATCGAGGTGGTGTAAATCTACGCCATAATATTGGCCCTGTGACGTCACGGAAATGGAGTAATAGCGCATTTTCGTGAAGTTCACCGCCCTGGTTCAGTCCAGTCCGGACCGGGTCAGGGTGGACTGATGGTCGCGAAAATACATCGAGACTGGCCCCGTCCCATTCGTCGTTCCTATTGGCTGGGGGATCGAGTGGGCGGTACTGAACTGAACTGTGGAGGCGGCAGGCGTCCATCTTGTCAATATCCTTTTTGTCGTCCGCCTTTTAACCTGTGCTGAAGACTTTACAACTACCACGCCTGTGATACTTTAGTCTTATGGTCGGCCATCATGGTGTTTCATGTCTTATCAGCAGCACGAGAAGCTCCTGGTCGCCTTCCCCGCTGACTGTAGTGCGCATGCGCCAGTTCTCCCCACACTGGTCCAAGGTGGTCCTGGTATGTGGGTCGGACCGGACTGGACTGGGCTGAACCGTTCTAGACTGCCTCGCAAAAACAGTGACCGCCCGGGACTAGCCCAGTCCAGACCGGGCCAGAGCGGTCGCGAAAATACGCTATAAGTACGCTTGCTGGATCCAGCCAGGGAGGGTTGGCGCAGACTTGCACCGAGTCTGGCGTTGTGACGTCATCGATTTGGCGCAGATGTAGCTCCTGATCCAAGAAAGTTTTCGAAAGAGGAGTATCTCAGACTTACACTGACATACACTGGCGTATGTGTTTGCTGGATCTGGCCCCCGGCCGGGTGTGGGGGATGTGTCAGCGGGGAAGGGGCGTTGCTCGCAGCACCCCCAACATCATGTCTCTCGGGGTGTGGCGGACCATGAGGGCGGCCCTGCCTTCACGCCCACTCAGCAGCCCCCCACCTGCAGGCTGGGCGGCGGGGGCTGGGCCGGGCCTCAGGGGGGCGGTGGCGGGGCAGGACAGGAGGTAGTGCACCAGTGGGCGACGGGTGTGCATCTCGCAGTGGTCGCACACTTGCCCCTCGAAGTCCTCCTGCAGCTCCTCTCTGGTGCAGTAGCCCAGACGCACACGCTGCAGTAGTGCGCCATCTGCCCTGGGTTGTTGATGAGTGGCGTCCAGTGGGTGGTAGTCGGTGGCTGCAGCGTACCAGGCCGCCTGCCTCTTCCTGGCCTCCAGCTCTCGGTGTGTCTGGTGAGCGCAGTGTGCTGCGGCCCATCTCGCCTGCGCCTTGAGCTGCTGTAAGGTGGGAGGCACGTGCATGGTGACGCTGGGGCCGCTGGCGTCTCGCTTGGCGGCCACGTTCACCGCCTCGTTACCTCGGACCCCTACGTGGCTGGGGATCCAGTTGAGCCTGACCCGCCTTCCCTGCGCGCCAAGGCTGGTACCTGGAACTGTCGCCGATAGGAACTGTCGCCGATATCGGCGACTGCTCCAATATTTCACGTCGGCGGGAGTTTCAATCGTCGGCGACAATTTTAGTTCTTGATCTTGATATTACAGTACCATATATTTAATTTAATAAGCTTTTAATCTTGTTTCTGCATTCAGGGATTAAATACCAGCAATAACTTGAACTATCAAAGGCTTTCAATGGGAATAATATACATGTAAAGTTGTCACTGACTCCGCCTCCTTGGAGACTCGACCTAGCGCAGCATCGCAGGCGATGCTGCGATGGTTTAATAGTACGGCCCTAGGTGTCTTGAAGACACCTTCACCTCCCTCTCCTTACTTGTCTCCTTCTCTCATTCCATCCTTTCCTCCTCTATTTCATCATTGATTGAGACAGACACATAGGAGCAACGAACATATATATATGAGCTTCCAGCAATTACTTGAACTATCAAAGGCTTTCAATGGGAGAAATAACATGTAAGTTGTGTCACCCTACAGCTGACGCGCCTCCTTGGAGATTAGCGTGGAAGAATCCTGTGCCCGCCCCTTCCCCCCCACCGGGGGAGTCCCACGGGGAGTGTCCTCCCACCGTCGTCGTTGCCCGAAAAAAACGAGTAGCGAAATTTGAAACCATATAACTTGCAGATACAATTCATAAAACAACGCTGAAACAGGGTAGATTATACAGTTATATATATATATATGTTTTTTTTTTTACATCACAGGGAACTGGCCAAGGGCACAACAAAATGGGTAACACAAAGCCCGCTTAGTTGCCAGTCCCCATAAAGAAGACAGTAAGAGAATACAATAAAAACAAAGGGGTAGGCCAATTTAGTTCGGGAGGTGTCTTGTTACTCTTCTTTTGAAAAGATTTAAGTCATAGGAAAGTGGAAAAATAGAAACAGGAAGAGAGTTCCAGAGTTTACCAGTGAAAGGGATGAAAGTGTAAAGATACTGATTAACTCTTGCATTAGGAAGATGGACAGAATAGGGATGGGAATGAGTAGAAAGTCTTGTGCAGCGAGGCCGCGGAGTGGGGAGGCATGCAGTTAGCAAGTTCAGAAGAGCAGTGAGCATGAAAATAACGTAGAAGAGAGCAAGAGAAGCAACATTGCGGCGGTGATTTAAAGATTGAAGACAGTCAGTCAAGGAGAGGAGTTGATGAAAACAAAAAGCTTTTAAATTCAACCCTGTTTGGGGAAAGCTGATGAGTGGATCCCCCCCAAAAATGGGAGCCATACCCCAAATACATGGGCGGAAAACCCCCCTGTAGAGAGCAAGAAATTTGGGAGGGAAAAAAAAATGGACGCAAAACGCCCAGCACACCTAACTTTTAGAAGCTTTTTAGCAAGAGATGAGATGTGAGTTTTCCAGTTCAGTTTTTTTTAGTAAAGGATCCCCCCTAGAATCTTCATTGTAGAAGAAGGAGACATTTGAGTGTCTTAAAAAGAGAGGGATTTTTTAAAGGGTAGGTTTTGTCGAGTAGATGGGTGAAAAAATTTGGGTTTTTTGAGGCTTGAACAAAAAAAGGTTTGTTTTCCCCCAATCAAAAAAATAATAAAAAAAGATCAGAAGTTGGGCCCCGGGGTTTAGCATCTCTCCGTGAATAATTAGTTCCTGTTGAGTTGGCCCTCTAATAAACGACGTTGAAAATGCAGGGAAAATCATCAGCGTAGGGGGTGGATAGGGCTTTGATTAGATTTAAAGATCTTAAATGAATAATAGAAAGAGGGGGTGAAAGGGACAAAACCCTGGGGAACCCCCACATTGATAGATTTAGGAAAAGAAAAATTTTCCGTTACAGTAGCGGGAAATTAGAACGGTTTGAAAGGAAATTAAAGAAAATCGCCCCGACCCTTTTTTTTTTTGGGGCCGAATTATTTTAATTCAAAAACCAATCCACCAAAAAAAAATAGTTTTTCCAGGCCTCATTTCCGTAAAAAACCCGATTTTGAAAAAAGCGCGAAAAAAAAAAATCTTCCCCCCAAACCCGGGTTTAACGACTGTTATTGAGGACGTCAAAAAAAGGGGAGGGCCGCGGGGACCTCTGTCTGAAAACCTGTGGGGAAAAATTTTTTTTTTTATGGGGCGATTGTATTTCGGTGTCAAACAGGGGAATCTGTCGCTGGGGGACAGATTTAGATTACGATGCTCAATCTGACCCGAAAAAAAATGACGCGGGTTGGGCGTTTTTACTATGGGGGAAACGAACCCAGTTGTCAGGGGGTTCCTATATGTTTGGCCCGGGGTTACGAGGGGGATTAACAGGGTTACCCGAGCCTGGGGTTTTCAGCAGGAGGACCGGGCATTTCCCTTCCAAAAAACTGGATTGGTAAAAAAGGGTTAAACTATGTGTGTGTGGGAATCACAATAAAGGTACTTTCGAGAAAATCCTATTTTTTATTTTTGGAGCTACAGTCAACGTCATTACTCGGAAACCCACATACTACCCATTAACTACGCATAGATTTTGGAAAATATGGGGGCGGGAAGGCAGAAAGGGTGACAGCCACACCACCCACGGGGTTTTCTCTCCCCCACGGGGCACGCCCACCCCACAGTTTTTTTTAAACTTGGTTTACTTGGCTTGTTAAGGGGCAAGGCCTCACGTCGTGGGGGGTTTCCCCCGGGGCCTTGCCGGTCCTGGGCCCCCGGGCTAACAGGGCCACCTGGTCTGGTATGGTTTTGGGAACTGGTCACTGTTTAGGGGGGGGGCCGCCGCCCTTGTCCAGCAACCCGTGTACACAGGCTCACCTCACACTCGTCGCCCCAAAAAACCCCACAAAACCGGGGTTGGGGACTAGCCCCGCTGCACACTCCACCCAGTCTTTCCCCCCGATGTTACCCTAAACTACCCCACCGTTTTCTCAACACAACTGCTCCCCCCAAACACTATAGGCGTGTATCACCCTACACACCCCCATCCTTTCCGGGGTGAAAAACTTTTCTGAAAGGCACGCAGTCTTCCCTCCCACCCAAAAAGGATGCATCCCTTTGGAAATTACGGGCCGGATTATGCCCTTTTGGGCCCCTGGGTAATTAAATTTTTTGGGCCCCCCCCAGACGGGGGCCACCCTCTAACTCCCCCTGCCCCCGAATTTTTTTTTACATTGTATAGCAAAAAATGGGGTGAAAAAAAAATATATACGCTAAATTCACAAATAAGTTTTTACTATTTTTAGCACGATGATAAACAAACATGGACGGGGGCACCATGTTTTACAGTTTGGGGCCCCCAAAGGGGGGCCCCTTTATTAAAAAATAAAGGCCCTCAACAGGGGCCCTTTTTTTCAAAAAAAGGGGTTTTTAAAAAACCGGGGGCCCTTTTTACTCAAATTTTGAAATTTTTTTTTTAATTTAATGAATTTCAGAAATGCAAAATAAAATTAAAAAAAAAAATTTTAAAATTGGGAAACCCCTTTTAGCAGGGCCCCCAGGTTTTGGGGCCCCCAAGTTGGGGGGCCCCTAGGCTGCAGCCTATATACCTTTTAATAATCCGGTCCCGGGCATATAGCAAAAAAAATCTACCCAAAAAACACCCAAAATTTTTCCAAGTAAAATATTTATAAAAAGTGATAAAATAGTTTGCCCCTTTAGGGGGCCTCTGTAAAGCGCGGGAAAATGAGCCAAACCTGTGCACGTCCCCGGGCCCTGACCCATGAGCGTCTGAAAACCTTAAAGAGCGTTTTGAAAACTCGGGGAATTGCGTTTTTTGATTCCCGGGATTTTTTAAAAACGGCTGACGGATAAAAAAAGTTAGGGACGTTTTGGGTTGTTACTGGGTTAAGGCTAGATTTGTTTGCATTAAATCGGGAAGATGAAAGGTCTGGACGATTATTTTAAAAAAGGGAAGGTACAGAGAGAAGGATGGGAAACCGAATGAGGGTATTTTGGAAAATTTAAAAGTTTGTGCCAGACTCTTTTAAAAACCCCCTTTTTGATAGGTCAAGGGCAAACAGCAAAATTTTTAAACCGAAACCCCAAAAGGAGGATGGAAAAATTTTTTCAGTTGGGAAAGCTAAAAGATGGGCCAGTAGATCGCCCTTTAGGGAAAAAACCGTACTCGATCAGAAGAAAAATTGGGGAGCAATAGACCCCTTAAGAATCTTTTTAAAGTTTTAATTAAAAAATTTTTTAGAAAGGCAGGAAATCAAAGCTATGGGGGACGGTAGTTTGAAAAATTAGAACGGTCACCCTTTTTGGGAAACAGGTTGGTTTGTGAGCAAACTTCCAGAAAGAAGGAAAGGTGGAAGTAGATAGACTAGACGGAAAAGTTTAAACAGGAAAGGTGCAAGCCAAAAACACATTTTTTGGGGAAACAATAGGAGGGACCCGTGGGCCCCGGAAAGGCCTTTTCCCGCGGATCTAGTCCAAAAAGGGCAAAGAAAAAACTTTCCGAGGATCTTAAGGGAAGGCATAAAAAAGCCCAGAGGGGGGGGGGAGAAGGAGGAACAACCCCTTTCATCCCCAGAGGGGAAATTTTTTTAGCAATTTTTTGGGGCGAAGAGTTCAGCTTTAAAAAAGAAAGATGAGACGCTGGGGAGCCTTTCGGGGTGAAGCATAGGAGGGAAAGATGTAGAAAAAAAAATTGTTAGAGATGAATTAGCTAAGGGGCCAGAAGTAACGAGGGGGAATTTTTGTTTCAGAAAAAATTTTGCCCATTTTCTATAATGAAAAAAATTTTTTTGGTAAGCTGAAGTAAAGATTTGGATGATTACGGGCCGAAATAAAAAAGGGCATTTTTTTCCCGGGATGGAGGTTTTACGGAAACGTTTGTGACCCCCTCTCTATCTGGGGACAGCTTTGGAACAAGCAGAATTTAAAAAAAGGGTTTTGGGCGGGTTTTTAAGGATTGGGGGAAATTATGGGAATGAAACGCCCCCCAGCCAGAGACTATGCCCTCATTTTATGCGCCCCTGCCAAAGAGATGGGTCTTGACATGGAAGCGAAAATCATTCCTGGAAATTCAGAGTAGTACTGCCTTGGGGTTTTCCCCTTAGCTGAGTTGAATTTGGCCAAAAGGGCACCTCCGTTAGGGGGGTTTCCCCGAGACGGTCCCGGGAGCAAATAGGACAGGTTACAAAAATAAAAATTGTGATCGGGGGAAACCCAACGGAGAAAATATTTTCCCACAAGTAAGCAAAAGGGGTTTAGAAAGTTAGGAAAAGACAAAAAGGGTTGGGGGTTTCCCCAAAAGGGGGGTCAGGAATAGGGGTAGGGGGGTTTGAAACCAGCTGCTCTAGGCTTGGAGGATAGAAAAGTTGTGGGCCTTTTCCCGGGTTTGGTCAGTGAAAGAAGATGATAGCCAAAGCTGGTGGTAAAACTTTTAAAGCCCCCAAGGGAAGGGAAAAAATTTCAGCAAAAGGGGAAAATGAGTTTGAGTTTGTGCTCCATTTTTTATTTTAAAATAGCGAAAAATTTTTAAATACCCGAGGGGGTTAGGTGAGGGGAAATACACCCACAGTTTAAATTTTAAAATTAAGAGAGTGACTTGAAGTCGAAGCCATTGGTAAAAAACCCACAAGTTTAAAGGGGGGGTGGGCACGAGAGCAAGTGATGTCTTTTGCGCCACATTTTCCGAAACAGCCACTTTTTTTTTAAAAATTAGAATAGAGACGGTAAGAGGAGACAAAAAAAGGGTTTTCTGCTAAAAATTTACTTTTATCATCTTCAGGGGGCACAAAAACAATAGTATGCTATAATTCGAAATTTATATGGCCCCCTGGCAAATTTTAGTGCATGGGCCTTTAGTGTTATCTACGGAAAGTATACGAATTTATTTTTTTTGAGTTTATTTATGTAATCTTAAAAATTTCGGGGGGGTTTCAAATTAACCAAACGGGTTTCCAGAAGGGGCCCTGGTGTATGTTGTGTGTGTGTGTGTGTGTTCCTCTCTTCTCCCCTCTCCCCTCTTCTCTCTCTCTCTTCCTCTCCTCTCTCTTCTCTCTCTCTCCTCTCTCTCCTCCTCTCCTCTCTCCCCCTCTCCTCTCTCTCCCCTTATTATATATATATTAATATATTAAAAATTATATTTATTTTTTCCTATTATTATCTATCTATCTATCTATCTTTCTATCTATCTATCTATCTATCTTTTCTACCCTATCTATCTATCTTTTTCTATCTTTTATTTATTATATATATATATATTTTAATTATATTTAAAAATTATAATATATTATATATAAAAATTATATAATATATATATATACCCCAAAACCCACACAAAAACACACCCACCACCACACACACACACACACACAAAAAAAACACACACACACCCCACCAGCCCCCTTCTAAAAATTAGTTCGAATATCGACCCCCAGGCATTTATTATGTTTACATAAAAAAAACCCCAAAATAAATAAAAAAAAAATTTGCACTGGGGCCAGCCCCTTTATGAAAAAATAAGATAAAATCACACACCCCACACTTTACACCCCACGCCGGGACACTGGGTTTGGGTTTTACGGTCAGGCCCCAAATCTGTCGTCCGGATTCGACCCCCCCGGTCCCACTCATTACCGGGGTTTTTTCCACTGAAAAAATTACTGTCCCCCTTGAGAAAGGTGGATGTGTTTTGTTGGTGTGTGGGGCCCCATTATTACCCAAAAGATCGGTATTCATGAGCCCCCAAGCTCGCACCGGGGGGGGTTTAAACGTCGATCGCGATTTCCGATTTGGGCGTGGACAAGCCCCAGGGTCTTAAAAAAAAAACCCTAAAAAGCCCAGGGTGAACCAGGGGCATGGTGGTTTTTACATTGAGGTTAATGACCTGCGGGCCAGGCCCCGGGGCATTCAGGGGTCCCCGATGAATAGAAAATAGAAAAAAAAATAAAAAATAGTTTTAATAGAATTAGAAATAAAAAACAGGTCCGTATAAAAAAACAATGATGTACTGAAGGCACCCAAACAACTCGCTTTCGATTGGTATATTTTTTCGCGATTGTTATTTAGGCCTTTTATATTATGTATTTTTATTTTGTTTAAAATTAAAAAAAATTTTTAAAATGAAAAATAAAAATTTTTCATTATCATTAAAAAGTAGTTTTAAAAAAATTTTTTAGGGAAAAAAATTGGGAAACATATATAATAAAAAATAAAAGAAAAAAACATGATTTAAAAATCACAATATTTTTTTTTTAACAAAACTAAAAAAGGGAAACGGGAAAACCCCCAATTTCCTATTAAAAAAAGCTGTTTAGGGGACAGCTACTGCTGCCTGTGGGCCCTTTCCCAAATGCACGTAGAACTTTTGATTGAAATAATGGTCTTTCCCTTTCTGAGGGTTTTTTCTAATTTTTCTTAAAGCTAAAAGTTGATGCCCCACGGTAACTAACAAAGCACTCCTTGTACAACGTAAATGATTTAAATTTATGCATTGCAGTTTCGCCCCGACTCTTTCACGAGTTTTTTTAAGTTTTTTACCCACCCTTCTACATCTTTGGGTTAGTCCGCCCGGGTTTTCCCCGAACACGGGGACCTTTTGGTAGGGAGTCCCCCCGCACGTTGGGGAACTAAATCCAGGTCACTCCATGTCCCCAAAAACAGCTGTTTGGAAAACCGTCAGGGTGAGCCCGGAAAAGCCCGGGGACTGTTTAGGTGAGGGAAAGGGTCTCGGGGATTTGCTCTGTTTGCAGGAAAGGTGACGGGACCCGCTGTCCCCGAAATTTAAAAATTGTGCTTTTTCTTCTTGTAGTATTGAAATTTTAGTCCTTTTAAAGCTGTATCCTTTTTTCCCCCACAGCCTGGGCCCCATTAAAAGGAAAACACCTCTAAATTTCAGATCAGGGAAAAATGGGGCCCAAATGAAGCCCAAAACCGCGTCTCAAAGCCATCATCACATTCTGAAGGGACTTACGTCAGCTGGGGGGGTCTGTTTTGATAGCCCCCAAAAACTGCAAAATTAATCCCCAAATGGTCCCACAGCAAGCCCGCATTTAAGTTTTCCACCCGGGCCAAACAATGAAAAAAGGATTTTAAAGTTGTTAAAATTAAAATAAAGTGAGGGGTGGTTATGGGCCTGGCTCCGCCCCTTTTTCGGGCCCGGGTTTCCAAACAGCACACCCCACTTAAAATTTCAATTAATGGGAACCCAAAAACCATAAACTTTTAACCCAAATTTGGGTTTTTTTTTTTTTTTTTTTTTTCATTTAATTTAATCAATTAAAATCATGACGGAAGGGACTAAAACAAATTTGGCGGGTAAATTTGGTTGGCTTTTCCGAATAATAATAAGTTTTGGGGGGTAGAAACTGGGAATATCCCCATTGGGCATAATAGTTTTTTTCAGGTCTGCTAATGCTAAAACTTAAAAAGGGATAAATTTTGAAGAGGGGTTTACGTCAATTTTAGAAACTGGGGGGTAAAAAATTAAATTTAATTTTTGAGACCAAGTATGATCCCAAAAAATGGGCCAAAAACATTGGGAAAACCCTAAATTCCCCATTGAGAACTTAGTGCCTTTATCAGAAAACCCCCAGCCAAAGCCTTTTACCCCCCCCTTAAAATTTCCAATTTGGGATTGCCCCATTTTTTAGGGTGGAATTGGTATTCTTTTGGGATAAAAATTCAAATTTTTGATTAAGGACGATCTAGCAGAGGTGCAAAAAATTAACCCAATTTTGGGTTTGGGGCAGGTTTTAGAGGGCCGCCCCTATCGGGGGGTAAAGGAATTTAACCCCCTTAGAAAATGCCAATTATAATGTGGGACCCCAAAATTCTTGAGATATTATGAAGATAAAAATCAGATAAAAAAGAATCTTTTCTGGGAAGGGCAGGGGTCTTTCTAACCCCTTTTTCACAATCAAGGAATTGAAGGGGTTCAGAATGACTTTTTAGTTCACAAAAGGGCCATTTTAAACCCCATAAACCCTTGGGCAGAAAACAAAATGGATGGTTAGTACATGATATGGAGAAAAAAATACCCCAAACAGGGTCGAGACCCAAATAAAGGTACAATTTGTAATTACCCTTTACGGCAAGCAAATGAGGAGGGATTTTTACAAGAGTGCAAACATTTACAAGGGTTTTAGCAGGAAACCCCCAGGGAGATTGAGAAAAATAACCTAAAGTTTTAAACAGCGATATCACCCCTTTAGAGGGTTTTTTATTTTTTTTGTTTACCCCATTGGTGGGTAGGTTTTCCCGCTCCCCACTAAAGTTCCCATGGGAAGAAAAACCCGGTTTAAAAAAGTTTTTAAAACTAGAAAGCCGGGAAAAAAACCCTCACCAAAGACCTACTCAAAGAAAAAGGTGTCATTCCTAAATATAGGGTTATTACAAAGTGAAGTCAGAAAAAAATTTGCTTTCTGCGAGGGAAAAACATCCAACCCCCCACTTTTCATATAACCCCGATTATTCCACTAGGTTTCAAAAAGGTTTAAAAGGACATGGGCACTGCCTAACCTGCCTTATTGGGAAAAAATCCATACAAGCCTTCCTATTAGCCTGGGTACTTGTTGGAAGTGTAGAAAAACCATTTTTTTCACATTTTAAATTAAGTCCTAATGGTGATGGGGGAAAAAGCCCTACGGTTGTTTAAAAAGGGAGTAAAATGTAGAGTTTGTTTAACCGCTGTCCCCCACCGGGGGGGGGGGGGGGAGGGGGGGGGGGGGGGGGTTGGGTGGGGAAGGGGGAAAAATGGTAAATCCCGCCATAGTTAAAAAAATTTTTACCCGTGGGGCACAAAGATCATTTTTTGTGGAGAGATAGTTTATCTATTTGCAACTCCCTGTAATTTGCAAGGTGAACTTTGCCATTTTGGGCTTTCTGGCCAAAAAAGGGAAACTCCCAAAATTTTGAAATTGTTCGACCACTAGTTCAAATTGGGTAAATTAAACAATGTAGGGTGGGTGCTGTAGTTTTAAACATCGGTATAAATTTAAAGGTTTTAAAAGGACTTAAATCACAGCTGGGAAAATTTTGAAACAAGGAAAAGGGGTTAGACTAGTTAGAAATATCTTTGAAGATGTTGAAAGGGGCCCCCCCAGTTTAAAAATAGGGGGGCTGATTATTTCGGGCGTTCCTAAGTAAGGTCATCAAAAGGGCATAAAAATTTCCCTGTTCACCAATGCCGGTGTTTAGGTTTTTAATGGGAACCCATACTCGCTTCGGCGGTACATATACTAAATTGGGAAAGATACAGAGAAGAAATTTGCATGGGCCCCGCGCAAGGGGTGTGCAGGGGGTTTGGGAACAGCCAAAAGGGAGCGTGTAGGTAGCAGCGTGGGTTTGGCAGGGGTGGAGCAGGTTTAAACAAATTCCCCTTCACAGGGGCCGCCCCGGGGATTATTAAATTTTTTTTTACCTCCTTTGGTTTACGATTACCACAAACCACTCACAAACCAAAAAAAGAGGAATGCATTCCTAGTCATGCACAACCCCCCCTTGGGTTTCTAGAATAGGGGGGCTCCATTAGTTTTCCCAATCAAATAATGAGTTATTGGGAAAAAGGGGATATCCCCGGCACAAATTTAAAGGGGTCTAGGGAAAATTTTCGGTAAACATACCCGAAAGGGTTTCTTAAGAGGATCAAAAAACTCTAGATCACTATTTATCACAATGTCAAATTTTGTTAAAGGGGAAATATGAAAATTTGGTCTACCTTGGCAAAAAATGGGCCCCCCTTTTTACCTTCCAAATTTTCAAATAGTTAAAGCCAAAAAATAGTTCTAAGAAAACTGAAGGAAAATCAGTCAAATTGGAGTTTCTATGATAAGATAAATTTAAAATCAATTAAAGGATGAAAATTTTTTTTGAAAAAATGGAAAAAAAGCGTAAATCATAATAAAAGGGCCTTATTTACCCCACCATTGCAGTGGTAAAAATTTATCAAAAACCCCCCCCCTCAGAATAGTTTTTTAAATTTTTGTTTCCAAAAAATAAACAAATTCTAGTTTAAAAGACGGGCTGCAGACAGGATCGAATCTCTTGTCTAATCTAGGAGATGTCCCTATTTAAAAACCCGAAAAAGATAAAATTCCCCCGTGGCTGACATTCTAAAAAGGGTTGCCTAAGATTAGGTCTTTAAAGGGAAAAAAAGATAGAAAAATTTTACAAAAAATTTCCCAGGCCCGAAAAAATATCTCAGGAAGATAGCCCCCTTTGCCCATATAAGTTTTTAAATCAGTTTTGTTTGGTTTTGCTCAAGCCCCTTTCTATTTTAAAAAAAACATTACAGTACCATTTTAAGGTTTTTGATAGCCCAAATTGGGGGAAAAATTTTATATGGAATTTAATTTTCAGGGGGGAAAAAAAATTTCTGAGGAAGAACTAATACCAAAACTAAATCTGGCTAATAAAGAGTGGCCCGGAAGGCCAGCCCCCCTTTCAGATTGGAATAAATAAAATTTCCAAAAAATAAAGGGATTAAAACAGGAAGGATTTTCCTTTAAATTTTACGCCCCCCCAGATCCAATCCTGTTAGGATTAGGTGGAAGTAAAACTGATGAAATTTAAAAATGTCCCCGATTTTCTGATGGGTCCCCAAAAAAAGGGGAACACCTTAAGTTAGGTCACCAAGTATTTGACCCCTTGGGTATAGTTTTAGCCCCAAAACTATAAGGGGTAAAATGTCTAAAACCAAAAAGGGCCCGGGGAGAAAAAACCTCCCATTGGGATAACCCCCCCAGATGGGAAATATACAAAAGAAGGGAGATAAAAAAAATCGAGTTCAAAAGATAAAAAGAAGTTCACATAAGTAGGGGGAATAAAAAGTTGATTGGGGGACAAAACCCCCGCAAAAAACACAATTTTTTTGGGTGTTCAAGGGGTGCATACGGTGCCGTATCTTATCTTTAAAACAGGAAGGGGGAATGTAAATTATTATGTCTAAAGGGTCGGGTTGCCCAATTTTAAAGGGTTGAACAAATTTCCTCAAATGGAGCTGACGCATTTTGAATTTGGCCCCTAAATTTGCTCAATATCTAAGGGAATTTATTTTCAAATTATGAAGTATATATGTGGGGCCGATAGTGAAATTTGCCCACACTGGTTTGTGAAAAAAAAACTAAAATCCCCTTTTCAGGAATCGTGTTGGTGAGATAAATGAAGTAGGTTCCCAATTTTACTATAATCATGGTTTTCCCACCAAGGAAAAACCCCGCTGATTTTTTTCCAGAGGAACAACTATCCTCAAAAAAAATACAGGATTTTGGTTTTTAAAAGGGCCTACCCGGCGAAAAAAAAATAATTTAAAGGCCTAATTAAAAGGTCCTTTGTAAATCAGACCCTACAAAATAAATCTGGAACCATATTGATTTCCCCAAACCTGTTTTGGAAAAAATTTTTAAAAAAAAAATTTTTATTAAAACAAATTTTAAAGACTTTTCTAAATTGGGCTTTAAATTTTAAAAAAGTGGGATAGTTCTGACCCTTTGAAGGTTTTTGGGTTTTAAAAAATCAAAAAAAGGAATTTCCTGAGGAAATTTAGATCTTAGCCTCGGCCCCCCCCCGTAGGAACAAACTTATTAAATCTTAGGTCTGTACCTAGATAATGAGGGCAAAATTGGTGGCAGGAAAAAATTTTTGGGAAAGCGGGTCTTCCCCAAAAAAAACCTTTCAATCCCATGCTAAATTTCCCCAAACGTCCTCATCTTACAAAATTTCTAGGGAAAATCTCTGGGAAAAATCTTTAAAATGGGGGGAATGGCTGATAAATTAGCCATTTTTTTTTCAGGGGGAATTTTGGGGTACCCAGGGTAGGCCCGGGATTAAATCCCAAACCCCAAACTTGTATCAAAAGCAAGGAATATGAGGGGAAAACTGATCACCTATTTCCCCGGGCCCCCCCAATCCCCATGGTCGAGTAAAAACCTTTTTAAAAACCCTTTAGGTAGCTTTGGTTTTCGACTTTTCTGGGGGAAAAATAATTACAGGGGGATAATACCCCCCCAAGAAAGTAAAATGTCTTCTTTTTTTACTTGCACCCCTACAAGGGCTGTTCATTTAGAAATAGCTTAATTTATTTAAGTGCCGAAAAATTTATTCAAGGTTTTCCCCGGTTTTTTGGCTCGGCGGTCGTGTCCTCGGGGATTGATTAGCGATAATGCCTTTCTAACTTCGTAGGAGGGCCCTTCCCCCTATTGTTAGAAAATTTTTAAACATCCTCATAAAAGAAACCTAGAGTTAAGGAAAAAGCCCCATGGGGCCTTTACTAATCTGGAGCTTCCCTTTGGGGAAAAAAAAGGTTTCACAAAAGGAAATTGGCATTGTCAAATTTGCTTAGGGAAAAATCCCCCACAAGAAAGGGGAAAATCTGAAGACTTAAAAAAACCCTAAATGACCCGAGTTGAGACCCCTATCAATAAAACCCACCCTTACCTACTTAGATGATTTAAACAGTAAATATAGAAGCTATTACTCCCTCAATTTTTAAATTTTTGGGAGAAGACTGGAAACCCCTTTTTTTTTTATAGATACAAAGGGGAAATATACAAGATCCCCACAATAAAAGCCCCCCTCAACATCTCCGGGAAGGTTTTTTATACATAAGTAAATTTAAAGGTCTGGGTAAACTTGGGTGCAGAAAAATTTACTGAGTCCCAAGGGAAAAATTTTATGGGGGTCAAAAACCCCCAGAAAAAAAAAAGTTTCCCAAACCAAAATAGGGGATTAGTAATCCTTTGGGGAGAATGCCTCTTCCCCAAAGGCCTCTAGGAAAATAGCAAAATTTTCATTTCTGATGGGAAAGGGGGTTTTGAGGTTTAGTGGAGTTACTATTTAGGGGCCCAAAGATTTGTGCGGACGGTAAATAATTTTTACCCCCTTTGAGTTGCGAAGGGGAGAAATGAAGACTTTAAATTTTTGGGGTTTTTGGCCCGGGCCCAAATTAGGGGATTTCCCACCTCGGGGCAAACTGCTTTAAAATGTAAAAACCCCTTTAAGAAAAACCCCATTAAAGGGGGGCAAAAATTCCCCGAAGCACCCTTTTTTTTGCCCCGGGCCCCCCCTTGTGGAAATTAAACCCCTAAAAACCCCCTGTAAAATTTTTTGTAAGGGGATTAATTTGAACGGTGGAAAATTTGGGCCTACCGCAGGGGGTTTCGGGATCGAAAAACAAATTTTCCAACTATGTTTTATATTATTTTTAGATTTGGGGTATAAATTAAAAAATGTATTTTGATATAGTTTTTATCATTTTGGTGGGAAATTTATCAAATAAAACCCCAATTAAACAAAGGGTTAACAAGTATAAGAATTGTGAGTTACTCACGTTTTGGGAATAAAATATTATTGGGAAATTACAAGTGGGAAATCACCAGCCCCAAGGGTGAAAGGTTTCCTTTAGTGGGAAAGGGGTTTAGTCACGAGGCACCACTACCATAAAGAAAAACCCTAGGGAGCTTTTGATTATACACTAGGTGTTTGTCAACCTCATAATAATAGGGGTAAACCCTTTTAAACCCTCAATCGGTTTAGAAGGACGAGGTAAACCCCCATCTTATAGAAATCAGTGTGAAAGGCTTCTTTGGCCGACCACACAATCACGGCCCTTACTGCACATCACCCCGTCACCACGCCATCACGTTCCACTCCCACCCTGTTACTTTCTGTTACATCGACCTCCAACACTTCCCAAGCTAAGATCAACCCTTATACATTTCAACCCCTTTTGCCACTGCTGAGAAACCCTTAATTAGCGTCTAAATAGGGTATCGGTGCAGATTAGGTAACTTGGGTTTAATAGCAGGTGAGTTCCGTTAATTAAACTTTAATTTTTAAACATTGTTTCATCCATCGTTGAGGGCGATAATTCCAACATACCCTAAAGGGGAGTATTTATAGCCCATCAAAAAAAACACAAGGTGGTCTAGGGGGTAAACCGAGACCCCCGAGAGAAAAGGGCCCCGTTACATCGCCTGGTGAAAGGCTGTGGGTCACAGCAGAGGATTTTCCCGCGCGCGACACCGAGACCAGGGCTCAGTCTATTGGGGTTAAACGAAGGCGGTCAGGGCTGTGTATGGGCGTCCTTGAAAATTTTTTTGTTTTTGTTACGGCAGGAGTATTTTTAAAATTTACCAGCAAGATGCCGTCCTTGTCTGTGTGCCCAATTTGCAATGGAAATCAGAAAACGCCCCAAGGAGTATATCTTTTTCCCCCAAAGAGACAAGGTGCTTGAGCCAGGGCTCAGAAAAACGGGAAAATTTTTTCACCGACGGCCAGTAGCGGGTGAGTCTATGATCTTTGTAGTATTTGTAGTAGCTTTATTAGCTAAAATGAAAGAAGTGAGACGGTAAGTCTAGATATCTGATCTTTGGGGCATAAAAAAACGAAAGTTTGTGCATTAAAAATGGCGGATGCATGTCACAAAAAATATTATAATTTTTTGAAAATTATCATTTGTGTTGTGTTCGTTCAAAATTCACCTCCGTCAAAGTAGTGGGTCATGCTGCTTGGCTGCAATGCTTTTGAACTAATGAAGGATAGCGTGGCACTCTGAAGAATTGGGTTTACGAATGGGGGTTTTTCTTTGAAATTTTGTCACGCGAACCTGTAGACCCCCCCATTCACCTCTCTTTTTTCCTGGTTATACATTAAACGCTGCCCTGATACATTTTACAAGCCACATAGAGGCACTAGTTTTCCCCGGGAAAAAACACTTAAAAGTAAAAATAGTTATCTAAGACTAAAATATTCACGTCAAAAGTAAAGCTTTCAGGTGTGGGTTTTCAGGTTCAAAATTTTTGTCTGAATCCATGCTCAACTACTCTCAAAAATAATATGTATCTCAGAGTACTCTGAAAACATGTTTTAGGGCAGCAGTTATGCTGTAAAACCAGGAAATATGGGGGGTTCAGGTTTTCGCGCATTGCCAACATCCGCACAAAATCGGGACCCACATTTCCACGATGCCCAGCACCTCTGAAGAATGGGAATAAAAGTAATTACTTTTTTAAATATATCCTTTGGATCCATACTAGAAGTCGATGAAGTGTGGGGGTAACACCTTAGTATGGGTGATTTTTTTCTGATTTTTTGAAGTTTTTGTGGTGTTTGTTGCTTGATCCCCCTTTTTTTGTGTTTATATTGTAAATGCTCTTGTGAAACTTGGTTTTCTTGTTTTGCTAATAATTTTCTTGTGTTTCCTTTTTTCCAATCAGAACAAAGTTTTTTTCTTCCTCTGATCCTTTTCATCTGTGGGGTAAAAATGTTGCAAGTTTTTAAGCATTTGTCAGGTTTGTCTTGTAGAAAGTTTAAGTTTTCCCTTATGTCTTTATATTCCTGCACGAATAGGAAGTTTTCTAAATTTCCTGCAGCCCCATGTACTGTCGTGATGCTGTTTTCCCCGAGGGGGTGTCGTCCTGTATTTGTTTTTTTTCAGGTATTGCTTTGCATCTTATCAAAGTTGAGTGGATTCATCATTTATCAAAAAGTCTTTTTTTAGTGTGTTTTGTTTTTCGTAAAGTCTAAGTGTTTTTTTTAAAGTATTCTGCTTTCCTTTTCTGGTATCATGCTTTTTTAATTTTTAAAATTTGTCAGTTATTTCGTGTTGGATTACCAATTTGTATATTTTGTATTATGTCTTTTAAAAAACTTTTTGACTGTTTCCTTGTCTTGCTGCAAAGATAGTGTCAATTCATGTTTTGGGGAAACCTGTTTCACTTTGTGCTAAAAAAGGCCATATCTGATAAAAAAAGGCAAGGATAAAGAAAGTTCTCATTTTTAAACCCAAATTTTTGTTTGGTTCAGGGGAGGATGATGATATATTTACTTTAAAAACAGTGATTTTGAACCATTGCAACCTTGCTATTCCGCTGGTGCATCCGTTTGTTATGATTATTGTTTGATACAGGATGGTTTGTCATTTAGGTATATGTCCTTATGACTCCAATTTTTGTTTTGGGTACCTGAACTTTTTTTTGGATTTTAATTAGGGGGCTTTCTTTTCAACTGTCGAAGGCTTTCTTGAAAACTATAGCTGGTTATTAATGGTCCTTCATCTTGAAAAAACCACCACCACCCAACACCCAACCCCACCACCAACCAAACCCCCCACCACCCACCCCCCAACCACCACAAACCCCCACCACCAACCACCACCACCCACCACAAACCAAAAAACCCCCACCACCTCACCCCCACCCCCACCCCAAAAAAAACCACCACCACCCCAAAACCCCCACCCCACCACAAAAAACAACACCACCACCACCACCACAACACCCCCCCCCCCACAACAACAAACAATAAACCACCCCCACCCCCCCAAACACCAAACCACCAAAATAAAAATTATAATGGCGGTCGTTGGCCATAGGGGTTTTCGGAGCTGCAGCACCCCCGACCTCATGGCCAGGTTATAGCTTTTTGGGGCACGGGTTTAACCCCTAAAAAATATACTAATAAACGCTTTTAGTTATTTTCAATACGGTTATAAGGGGGGAAAATTTTTTTAAAAAAAGACTAAAATGTAAGTTATTTTAATATTTTTGCCGAGATTCATTCGTGTGCCCCCCCCCTTGAAATCAAAGGTTTTCACCCCCCTTTTAAGGTATTCACACTGGGTTTTGTATTTTTATTTACAGGGGGTCTGGGGTCGGGGGCTGGTGGGCTGATCGCAAAATTTTCAAAAAAAAATCAAAACCAGGTCTTTTTTATTAAACCGCTAGGAATTTCCCGGCCCAAAAATTAAATTAAACCCAAACAGCACCCCCTTTTCCCCCCCAAATATGGTATAAAATTTCGGTTTGGGCACTAAAAAAAATAACAAAAATTTAACACATCATTTTGTGGGCCCCAATCTTTTTCATCCTTTTAATTTTAATCCAATTTCCATGCCAATGGCGATACATATAATACCGGAAAAATTTTTCCCTTTTTGCTAGTAGCCTAAACGGTTGTTATTAAATCAGATTTTGTTAGGTTAACGTGGGGTTTGATTTAGTAGATGATATCAAGGAAAAAATGAAAAAATCAAAAACACTTCATAATAGGGAAATGCGCGAAAACTTTTCTTCGCGCGCCAAATACACACAAGCACCCCTAGCCCCCTATCCCCTAGGCGACGTGACCCTGACCCTGCTGCCTGAGGGGCCCCCACTGCCCCGGGCAGGGGAACAAAAAACAAATCGGAACGAGCTTAACAGACGACCTACAAAGCGATACTAAAAAAGCAAAAATCACAAGAAGAAAAAGAAGAATATTTTCTCCCCAAACGAATTGCGTGGTTTAAAGTTTAAATTCCGCACTAGCCCGCAAGAGACCGATTCTCGCAGATAAAAAAAGCCCCAAAAAAAAAGCCCGTTGGGGAAACAGCCTTTGTCTTGTCCCCCAGCTTTTAGTCTCGTCCACAGCCCTTTAAAGGCTGATTAACTGGCTTTTTTTTTGGATTTTTTTTCTGACGAGAAGTCGTCTCGTGAAAGACCCGGGGATCGGGTGTGATTTTTGTTTAAAAAATATTGGGTCATGACACCAGCCCCCGACCCAGACCCCCTTTTCGTCGATAAAAAGCCGAAAAAAACGCCGTGTGAATCAGCCTTTAAGCGGCTATTACACGGGCACATTTTGCCAGGAGCAATTTTATGAGCAGTTTTGAGGATTTTGCTAACCAAAAACCCGTTGGTTGAGAGACAGGGGAATACTTTGAAATATTTTTTCTCGTCTTTTTAGTGGCAAAAACTTTTTTTGTTTAAAGGACCGAAATTAGTGGATGATATATTATTTATTGCGGATCATTTTCTTCCCAAAATCTCAAAAAAACATCTACAGCCTCTACTGGACAGACGAGATGGAAAACTTATGAGACTTAGTTCAGGCCATCCTACAATATGGAAAAAAAATAGCCCTTTTTTTGTTAAAAAACATTAAAAAAGAAAACATACACCCTCAATACTAAGAAGCCTGACCTTCCAAGTCATTTATTTACGGTGATACACAGGCGACAGGTGTGTTGCGAGGCCGTAACAGGTGTGTAGTGACAGGTGTGGTGTATATGGTAAAGCGAGAGAGGCTAAGAGTCCCGGTGTTAGCCCCGAGGGTGTGTGCCTGTCCTAAAGAGCGAACGCGTAGTTCTCGTCCACTATAACGGCGCCAGCCCCGTACCGCCGCGGCCACGGGTACGGCGCGAGCCACAGTGGTCCTAGAAGCTACTCTCGGGGTTTACAGGAAGTTTAAATGAATCAAAACCTTTGGCCTAATAAAAAAAACCTTCTTAATTAGGTAATATAAATTTGAAAGTAGTTAGTTTCGTAGTGATTTTGAGTATTTTCGTACATACCTGTGTCATTTCGTAACTCTAGTAGTCAAGTTCAACTCTGCGCTGAGTGTACGAAACGACTATGGTTACATATAGACTACGAAACAACTTTTGGTAATAATGGACGAGAGTTTCGCGGTCGTTTTCAGAGACACCAACTATTTTTTCTTGGCCTACAATAGGTGCTTGTTCTAATGGAGATAGTTTTTTTTTGCGCAACATCCCCCCCCCCAAAAAAAAAAAATATAATAATAATGAAACCTAACCTAACCTTATAGGTTTTAATGAAACCTAACCTAACCTTATAGGTTTAATTAAAACCTAACCTAACCTTAAAGGTTTTAATAAAAACCAAACCTAACCTTATGGGTTTTAATGAAACCTAAACCTTCCCTTAAAGGTTTTAATGAAACCTAATCTAACCTTATAGGTTTTAATGAAACTCAACCTAACCTTAAAGGTTTTAATGAAACCAAAACCTAACCTTAAAGGTTTTAATGAAACCTAACCTAACCTTATAGGTTTTAATGAAACCTAACCTAACCTTATAGGTTTTAATTAAACCTAACCAACCTTATAGGTTTAATTAAACCTAACCTAACCTTAAAGGTTTTAATTAAACCTAACCAACCTTAAAGGTTTTAATTAAACCTAACCTAACCTTAAAGGTTGTAATGAAACCTAACCTAACTAACCAACTAACCAAAGTATACTTTTTTTTTTTTTTTTTTTTTTTTTTTTTTTTTTTTCTCGCAAAAATAAAGCTATCTCCATTACAACAAACACCGCTTATTAGGAAGCGCTATGATAATTGTATCATAACCGCACTCAGGTATGTATGCATTTGCTCATCAAAAAACAGATCACCGTGTAATGGGTTTATTTGAGCAGCTCAGTGAAATCTGCTCAGTGAGCAGCTGCTCACTGAGCAGAAAAGTGCCGTGTAATAGCGCCTCGTCTAAATTAGGTCTCGTTCCCCAGTGCGTATAGACGGTGTGCATACTTACCTGGCACGGGGAGAGTATGGTGTGCAATACTTACCTGGCACAGGAAAAACCGCGAACTGAAGGCGGTTTTCTCAGGGAGAAGCCCACCATTGCACTCCGGCGGTGCTGACCCTTGCGATTAACCCAAATGTGATTAATCGAGTGCAAAATATTTGTTAGCGGGGGATTGCGTTCGTGCACCCCCCTTTTGTTAAAGAAAAAAAAAAAAAAAAAAGTGTGGTTACATCACGCTTTCTTTTTTGCCCTATGACGATGGAAAATCCAGTGAAGTATTTGCAAAACATCAACTTATCCCAGCTGACATTAAATGAACAGACTGAAATCAAGCGGTACCGACTTTATTTTCAAGTAAACTGTAATTCTACCTCACCACCTCAGCCATCCCTCTACTGCCACCCACCATCCCTTTTACCACCACCACTACTACCATGCCCTGAAATCCGTGAACATCAAAATTTCAAACTCATACCTGAGATAGGTAAAAAATTGTGTTCCTACTGTTGTGTGAGGCTTACAGTCCCCCCATTTTATTTTATCACGAGCCGCCACTGATTATAATGGTAATGGGTATTAATTAAGGTAAATTTAAGTAATGATAACTACTGGGCTATTATAAATTAACTTTCCCAGCGGTATTAACCATTTGCATCTTAAATAATTAGCACCTTAATTTGAAACAGGTGGTCATCAGCCACTGGTCAGTATTCTCGCCACCTGAAATTAGACACGTAGGTAGGGACCAGGCGGCCGATGCCCCCCGCCCACCGGAGAGGTTATTTTCACTCCAGACCTCCGTGTAGTTAACATCTCTTACTAAATATAATACGTGCTTGTATATATTAGTACCAAACTCCGGGCCCCAAAGGGATTAACATAGCTTCTCTATTATGCGAGAAGAACATATTGAAACATACATTCATTTTTGTACTATAAGCGTTTAAACAATGGACGTGCCCCTTATGGGACTAGAGAATATCAGTGCCGCGTCTATAAGCCTAATAGCTTTCTTGACGCCTCAATGATTATAGTAGCGCGCTGTGAGGGTTTGATGAACCACTTGACGCCAAAACCACAATAAAGCTTCGCTCCGCCTCACCGGGGGCCCTTGATCACGCTGACACTTCGAATAACAAGAACATTGAAGTATATAAGACCAAAAAACCAATTAACCCTATATCACCGATAAGTATCCTAGTTAGTTGACTAGTTGGAGTTTGTATCGAGATGAGATAGACGATGGGTTTTGTATAGGTAGACCTCAAATTAATATGTGTTTGTAGCAAAAATTTCTACAGCTGATGCCACGAGTGAGGAATATTGGTGTACATGTGATTCAAAGTGGTCATTGTGAGGCGCAATTATTAGCCTATCAAAATTGCTGGTTATGAGAGCGGAGGCGATATGTTTCGCGGCGTTAGGGAAGACTCAGCCGGGTAACTGCCATTCGCCAGGTATAATAACATCAGAGGCTACGTAATACTATGGTTGTTGTAGTAGTTAAGTGGTGGTTTTGGGTTATATACGCCTGGCTTACGGTTTTTGAAAATTCCGAGGCGGCACTACCACCACATGATATAATAATTAATTATCAACTAGCAATTATTGTTAGTGACGTATTTTGCATTTAATATTTTATTTGACTTATTATTAACTATATCATGGCGAAATTAGCTAACCATTCATTATCGGGGTAAATTAGCAATGCTCACCACGAATATATAATAAGTGTGAGAACGCCCAAATTTAAAGGCAATACCTATTGATTATATTAATTCAAAGACAGTTACCATTGTTAAATGAGCAATGGGATAAATAAAGAGGTTTACTTCCAATATGAAGTTCAATTAAGACAAGCTGGGGATAAAGAAATGATTCACTAATGTGTGATCAATTGTGGGAAAAACAGTGTCAAAGGGTATCTCGATAAAGTAAATTTAACATGAGGGATTACTGGAGTGTGCTCATATTCCATCAACAGCTAAGTTTTTTAACCCAAAATTTGCAAGGAATTGAGCAGGAAGCCCCCACAAGGGAGTCAAAATTGTTAAACTTGAGGGTAATCAGCTATATCAGCCCCCCCTTAGAGTTTAAAGATCTCTCGTTTGTGATTATTTATCCTGCGCCTGTTAAAGTTACGCAAATCAAACAGCCTGTAATTAAGATTCAAACTTCTCAGCCTACAGTAACCACTAAGACTATTCCAATAAAATATACAATCCCTAAATCAGGGCTACTTCTCTATTGAAGTACGAGTAATATTTGTCTTAGTGAGGGGGGACATCCACCTCCACATGTAATATCTATTCAGATTGTTCCACGAGAGTTGAAAGGTTAATGAGCCTTGGTATTGCCTAACTTGTCTCCGGTGTAACATGCTTCACATACATGCCCTATAAACTTAGGAACTTTGTAGGAAATGTAAACATCTTTTCATAACAATTCTATTTTTCCTAACAGTGATAATAACTCAGACCCTACAGCGGGCGAGCTAGGCTCGTGAACATTGGGGCTTTAGGCCACGGCCTTCTATATACAAGGCCTGAGCGACGAGCCATCACAGCCTCGTGCGTCATCAGCCTCGGTCCATCTCACCCGCTCCGTCCCTCGCCTTCGCTCTGTCAGGCTACGTATATTATACAGTAATTTATAAAGCTATTATAAATGTTATCTTCGTAAATGTTTGTTCTATAATAATTATCAAATAAAAACAGTAAACACACGCTAAAGAAATGCCATTACGAGACTCTGAGAAATATGCATGAACTTATTTATTATTCAACTTCAACTCTTTCCGCCATTTAAAACTTTTGCGGAGTCAACATTTGACCATGAACCATATCAATAGAAGCGCATTTTATTACTTTCCTTGATATATTTCTTTATCTGATAAATGCATTAGAAACCATGCTAAATTAGGACGTTAAATATAATAAAATCATCATCGGGTAATTTTCTCCCGATTGATGATGTTATTTATTTAGTTAACGCTAATTTTATGCTGGTGCTAATTCATTTATCAGAAACGAATATATAAGTGAATAAATAACACCATCAATCGGGAAGTTACCCCCGATGATGATGGTTGTTTATTCAATTAACGGTAATGTATGTATGATTTTTATTTATTTCACTCGACTGCTCGACACTCGCTATAACTCGTCCACACTTCATTAAGTCCGTGACAGTTGCAAGCGCGGTAAAGCAAACCCTCATCTATGGGTGATTGCCACCTATGAAAAAGAATCAAATTAATTATAGTCACTTTTAACGGTTGAGGAGAAAATATTTTTGAGAGGAAAAAAGGCGTGCAAGCGCATGCTACGGCACCTACTTTGACTTCCACACGTAGCTATACTTCAAGTCCCATCAGTGTGCCTTAAAATCTTGCTGCGTGCCTTGTGGGTAAATATCCAGATGAACACTGACTCACTTTGGTGTAACTACACAATTCTTTTCTCATGTGTTTTTTCTGTGTTTTGAATTAATCTGCTACCGTTCTTTCTTGTCGAATTTTTTTTTTTTTTTTTTTTTTTTTTTTTTTTGCAAAAATTACAGAAAAAAAAGAACCCTAAACCTAACCTAACCTTTACCTATACCTAACCTAACCTAACCTAACCTAACGTTTTTACTAACTTTAAAAAAACAAAAAACCAACAACTACCCTTTAATTACCTTAAAAAAAAAAAAATTGCGACTGATAGAAACGGCTAGCAGATTCATTCAAAACACGAAAAATACACAGAAAAAAATAGTTCGTCCACAAATGAGTTGGTGCTCATCTGGACTAATACACGCCTTGTGCAACAAAAAGTTTGAGAACCACTTCGCTAGACTGTCACCAACCTGCTGAGCTTGTATTGTAGACAATGTACAGCAAGCGGCAATCTCCCGTCCGCTGACTTCATCTGCTGCTACAGCTAAGAAGGATGTTATCTCATCCTCCACCTTCTCAGCCTACTAGGCTGCCACTACATTGCCTTGGCCCCCTTTCTTTTGAAAAGATTCTATTCCCTCTGCTATCTACACCAGATGTCAACAAGAAAGCCCAGTAACCATGTGTGCTCTGCTTCTTCTCTCTCGCTCACACCTGCTGGATTGCGTGACCTGCTCTTGTGGTGCTGGCCCTGCTGCACTTTTTTCCCAAACTCAAGCGCGCTTTGGTGCAGCCAAAGCTGATTTGCCAGGTAGTGAAATAGGCGGGGTTCACACTACCCGAATTTGCGTCCGTGTCTACTGGGCTTGGCGATATCAGTGCGTCACAGTGACGTCGCCCCGCCACTCCCGCAGCCACGTAAAGAATTGGGAGCTCAACAGGGGGGGAATAATGTGGAGCTGAGACGCACGTCCCTCAAGGTCAGTGGACGTCATCACTGCTCCAGCAATGTGTGGTCGCGGGAGCCTGTGTTCACTTACACCGGCAGAAGTGACGTCACTGTGACTTACTGTGAGTCACTGTGACAGAGATGCACGTATACTACGTCAGCAAAACGTGAAGTGTGAGCCGGGCCTAGTGTCCACGCTGCGTGACTGGTGGGCCCGTGGACTGGTGGCCGATTGACGAGTGGCCCGTTATATGTTATAGGAACGGAACCGGCGGGATCAAGCCGAATGCTTTCCGTACGAGACCTATCAATTCTTGTATTAACAAGATTTAAAAAAACATTGTGTTTTGCCCCCGGCCGGGGCTATTCTTAATTTTGGTAAGGCAAAAAACTATTTGAGATCCGGGCTGTTCGTAAAACATACGGGGCTTGCCCCCATGCCAGGCCTAACTACCCCTGCCCTACATTATTAAAATGGCAAGTCACTAATAAGAATATGTCAACAGCTGTTCCTACTTCAGAATTGAAGGTGAGCCACAATGGCATTCGTGATTGTACAGACAATGTTTGACAGTGGTGCATAACAACCTTTCTAAGTGAGAGATAGTTTGAATTGTTACAAGTACCCATATTTTATAAAGTGAATTTAGCCTATCATGTTTCTTGCATAAGAGGCTCAAACCTTTGACATAGTTTCAAACCACTAGTCCCCATTAGGAAAATATAAATATGGGTAGCTGCTGTGTTAATAATATTGGTATTAGTTTAACTGTTTAATGGACTAGAAACACAGCTGAAATGCTAAGGGATATGGGTGTTAAACTAGTTAGTATACTTCGAGGACGTTGATGGTCTTTCCACTAATAATAGGGGCGCTGATTATTTTGGGCGTTACCTAAGGAAGGTCCATCAAAAGACATAACGTCTCATTGTTCACCAGCGCTGGTGTAAGTAAACAATGGGACACATCCCACTACTTCACAAGCCGAACACGATGAGAGTATTCTAGTCATGCACAACCCCTACTAATTACCAGATTGGAACCACTTTCTGCCCACACACCATTAGTGAGGTATTATATGAAAGTGATATTCCACTTCATAATCAATATATTGCCACTATTGAAATCCTAATAACAATAATGTGTCGCGAGGAAATATAACCTCAAATTTGAACACAGGATTATGGTTTAAAGGCCTACCGTGGCCTGAAGAAGAGTGTAATCATAATCCTAAAACCAGGTTTCCACTGAGCCATACTATCTGAAGATACTATGGAATTTTGTATACAAGCTATATTTAATGTGAATCTTACCTAATCAAACCCAATGTTCTTCTCATCCCGACACAATACCCCAGCTAATCAACTACTAGGAATACTTATCGGTGGATAGTGGGTTGATCGCTGTAGCTTTTATCAATACTGCCTGTTCTTGTGATCCGAAATGGTCATGTGCGTGTCAGGCCGCCCGTGACAAAGAGACTTGATAGCCGAGGGCGGAAAGCTGGAGGTGTCAGGCGTTTTCACACCAATTTATCCATGACGCGCGCTAAATAATCCCTTGTGTTGAATTTTAAACACGTCCCTTTGTTTTATCCTTATATTTAATCATTACGTAAATGTACAAATCTCTTCCTCAATAACACTGGGAAACAATTTGAAAGAAAAAAAAATTGTTTGAGTTGATTTTTGGCTTATTTAGAACTAAAGTGCATGCTGATTCAATCTGTAGTCAGTTTTTTTCTAGCAACGTAAGTTTTTTCTCACAGCTTACCGCTCCAAATAACCCAAATTCCAACCTTGTGAAGCTGTAGTAAAACTTGCCAGCTGATTACTATTTGACTCATCGAGAGCTATGTGCAACTTGTTTTGTGCAGTTAAACTTGAACAGTGCGGTGAGAGGTGTGTGCAGCTCCCAATAGGTCGTAACTATCAATATCTGTCAAACAGAAAGCTAGGATGTAGGAATTTAGGAGGATTTGTTTGGCTTTTCTCTTACCTTGTAACCACATAACATTGAATTGTCTGTTTCGTTTTATGCTGTTTGTTTTTTTTCAAACTTGTAACTATTCCACTTAGTGTTTTATTTACATAAGGTATATATTTCTTTTTTTGTTTCAGATCAGTCTGCTCCTAGCTACGTCTCGTCGTAAATGCCTAAGCAACCCTGACTCCTGCTGCTATATATGTGGTAGTTTTTACTCCCATTCCAAGTCAGAGGGCAGCATCACGTATTTGTCAAACAAGATATTTCGCATATTTTAAAGTGAAACTCGTGATCAGACAAGCTATGGGCCCCTCCTGGAGTGAAGACAAAGTGTGCAGCAGTGTGTCGAGAGATTACGGATGTGGACCAAAGAACATGTGAAAAGTTTGGCATTTGGTATCCCCATGGTTTGGCGAGACAAAAAGATCATTCACAGCTGTTACTTTTGTTAGTGAAAACATCAGATTTAACAAGAAAATAACAGTAAAATAGAATATCCTAATCTACCGTCAGCTATAAGACCAATGCCTCATTCAGAGCTGATTCCAGTCCAGTTTCGAACAAACTTACCATCCTCTCGAGATACTGAGTGATGTTGAAGAACGCAGTGACAGCAATGAATGCAATTTTGACATTCACGAGGATTCAGTATTCGTAGGGGATTTGATCAGCACGAGTTTGAATGATTTACACGTGATTTGGGCCTGATCCAAAAAAGCTTTACAGAAATACTAGCATCAAGACTGGACGCGAAAAACATACTTGAACAGGAGTGAAGTATGCATACTTTCGACCAGAGAAAGTACATTTCTGCAAGTACTTTTCGAAAGTGCCAGCGTTTTTGTGTTTTGCCATAACTTCCTGGTTACTGAAGAATTAGAGGCTTTCAATCTACAATCCACATGAATGGCGATTGTTTATTGATAGCTCAAAGCGAGCTTGAAGTGTGTCCTTCCTACACAATGCAATTTGTTTGCGCAGTCCTATTGGGTCTACTCGTCTGTCTTCGTGAAGAATATGGAGATGTAAGGAGAGTCATTGAGTTATTGCAATATGACAAACAACTTGGATCATCTGTAGTTTGACCTAAAATGGTGTCCCTTTCTTCCTTGGTCACAACGTGGAATCCACAAGGTAATCCTGCCTTTCTCTGTATGTGGGATAGCAGAGCTCGAGAGAACATTGGGTTTCAGACGAAATTGCCTCCGAGATCTGATCTTAACCTGGAGATCCTAACATTGTACATGGGCCCACTTGTTTTGACAGGAAGAAATCATATTCCCACCTCTGCCATAAAACTAGGTCTCAGACACAATTTGTAAAAGCATTTCACTGATGGCGACTGTTTGAAGTACATCCTCTTGGCATTTCCGGACTGTCAATTGAAAATCAAGGCCGTGTGTTTTTTGATGGTCACAAATTTACGACAGCTCATCAAGATGAGACATTTCAATCACGGATACTATGTCAGACCTTGAAAAGAATGCTTGGGCTATCATTCACAGCCTTCGTCAAGAACTTTCTTGGAATACACGTGCAAGTAGTTACACAGAAATTGGTTCAGAAACTATTGGAGAGCTACAAAGCCTTGGTTGCACATTAGTATTAAGTACATTTTTTTGCATAGCCATCTTGCCAACTTTCGCGGAAAAAACCTTGGTGCTGCTAGCAACGAGCAAGGTGAACGATTTCACCACGATTTGAAGGTTATGGAAGAACGTTTACCAGGGTAGATGGGGATGTGCCATATGATGGCTGACTATTGTTGGGCACAAACGCGATAGTCCTCAGTTGAACACGCTCCAGACAAAGCTACAACGTAAATTTTTACCTTACCTGCACAACAATTGATAGCACTTATCCTTTTCTAAAACATGCTACTGTTAATAAACATCGATTCATGCTATTTCTTTCATTTCATTGTATGTTAACATTGCACTTTTTATAAAATAAGCACTGTTTACTGTTATGTACAGTATTGTTCATATTTGTTAAAAAAGAAAACGAAAATCCTACAGTTCAAAAAAGTGACGTGATAGAGAAAAAAACTGAGATCAGTTTTGGATTCAGCACCCAAAAATTACTAATACAATGTCGACCTAACTCAACAAATTTGTTCCGTAGTGTAATAGGAGCAAGATTGTTCATCCCGATTGGGGGGGGGGTGATGATACTGATTTCTTCCGGTGGGCGCTAGTCCCTTGTTACCAATACCTATGCCACGTGGTATAATTACAGGGTGGCCTAGAATCTAATGCGATAGCCGATGACCACGCTTCAAACGAGGTGCTAATTATATAAGGTGCAAATGCTTAATATTACTGGGTAATGTATCCAAGTTATTCTATCCCAGCACCTATCACTTACTCATGATTACCTTATTAATAACCCTTCTCCATTTAAATTATATATATACATTCTTACTTCACCCCTTAAAAAAAATGACGAGCGACAATACCCCTCACTAGGGGGGGGGGGGAACAAACCACCACTCTACCAATTATGAGAGGGTGTTTGGTGGATAATTTCCACAATATTGCCACTATTGAAAATTCTAATAACAATAATGTGTCGCGAGGAAATAATAACCTCAAATTGAACACAGGATTATGGTTTAAAGGCCCTACCTGGCTGAAAGAGTGTAATAATAATCCTAAACAGGTTTCCACTGAGCCAGACATATCTGAAGATATAATATGGGAACCTGAATTGATCCCAGATCCTGTGATAGACATAGAAATGTTTTTCTTACTGAGCAAACTAATTAAGACTACTAATCTAGTCTTCAAATCCATTAAAAGGGATAGCTCTGACTCTTTGAAGTTTTCAGAACAATACAAAAGCAGGTATTTCCTGAGGAATATCAGCTCTTGGCCTCAGCCAGCCCCCATAGGAACAAATTGACCAAATTATTAGGTCTGTACCTAGATCATGAGGGCATAATTAGGTGTCGAGGACGAAATTTGCAAGCTGATCTTCCAAATACCACCTGCAATCCCATACTAATTCCCAAACGCCATCATCTTACTAAATTGTTGGTGGAAGAATATTATAGGAACACATTACAAGGCGGAATGGCTACAATATTAGCCGATATCAGGTGTCAATTTTGGATACATCATGGTAGACAGGTAGTCAAATATCACCTCAAATCTCTCAATAAATATAATAGATCTGAAGGTAGACAAGTCGCCCATCTAGGTCCCCCTGAACTTCCCGCTGATAGAGAGCTCCTAAAACCATTTGAGGTCAATGGTGATGACTATACTGGGGATATTTTAATTAAAGGAGATAACTCTCCACCCAATCAAGTTTATGTCTGCATATTCACATGTACCTCTATCAAGGCTGTTAATTTCAAAATAGCCAAAGACCAAAGTGCCGAAACCACTATTCAAATGTTCCGGTGCTATGTGGCCTGGGGTGATGTGACTTGAAGCGGAACTTCAGTTTTCGCCGGCCCCCAGTTGTGGAAATTATCCACCAACCACCCTCTCAATATTTGGCAGAGTGGTGGTTTGGTTACCCCCCCCTTGTGAGGGAGGTATTATCCGCTCATCATAAGAGGTGCGTAGGGATGTATATATATAATTATAATGGTAATGGGTATTAATTAAGGTAATTTAAGTAAATGATAACTACTGGGCTATTATAAATGAACTTTCCCAGTGGTATTAACAATTTGCACCTTAAATAATTAGCACCTTAATTTGAAACAGGTGGTCATCGGCCACTGGTCAGTATTCTCGCCACCTGAAATTAGACACGTAGGTAGGGACCAGGCGGCCGATGCCCGCCGCCCACCGGAGAGGTTAGTTCACTCCAGACCTCCGTGACAGTAACATCTCTTACTAAATATATACGTGCTTGTTTATATTAGTACCACTTCAGCCCCCACGGGATTAACATCGCTTCTCTGATTATAGTGAGAAGAACAAATTGTACATACATTAATTTTGTACATATAAGTATTAAACAATGGGAAGTGTCTTATCGACATAGAGAATATCAGTGCCGCGTCTATTAAGCCTGAATAGCTTTCTTGACGCCTCAATGATTATAATAGCCGCGCTGTGATGGTTTGATGAACCACTTGACGCCCACCACAATAAAGCCTTCGCCTCCGCCCTTCACCGGCGGCCTTGATCACTGTGACCACTTCGAATAACAAGACATTGCAGTATTGATTAAGACCTACAACCAATTCAACCCTACTATCCACCGATAAGTATCCTAGTTAGTTGACTAGTTGGGGTATTGTGTCGGGATGAGATAGACGATGAGTTTTGTATAGGTAAGACCTCAAATTTATATGTGCTTGTAGCATAAAGTTCTACAATAACAAGGGGGGTCTGGGTGTGTGGGAAACCCCCTCAGTGAGCTAAGGTTATGTAATCAATGCTCAGGTTAGCTAGGTAAGTTTAGGTCTGGGGGGTGTAGCCCCGCCAGTTATTTCAGAAGAGTATTGGCCAATAGGGAGTATTGGTTGAAAATGCATATATACCATTTCTTTTGCTGTGATTTAAATTATTCATACCTTTTCATTATACAGAAATACTTTATACCCCTTAATCTTAAATACCCCTTTTTCTACCACCAGTTAGGGTAGGTTAGGTTATTAGGTAAGAATGGAATTTTATTGTTATATTTTTACTAGTTAGGATACTATACACTATACGGA
>JACEEZ010010636.1:116963-123746 GCA_016584305.1 Chionoecetes opilio | reverse complement strand
ATTATGCTTGTGAGGGTATGGGTCCCTTTTAGCTTCCCCAATGCGTGATTTCCTATAGGACAATATTTTGTCCCTGAACTACTGCTCATATAATAAACACAAACATTGTATACAAAAGCATGTCCTTATAATTAATACAACTATATATACTTCATACTGGCTAGATACTTCATACTGGCGGGATATCGTCTGCTAGCGTAAATATGTGACACCACGCGACTCCTACAGGAAGACCAAATGGGCCTGACGGGCGTGGGGCATCAGAGGAGTTACACATTTTCCGTAGAGCTAAGCTAAATAAAAAGGGACCGAAAAGTATTATTGGGCGACAAAGGGTTAAACACGAACCTCCGCTCAAGATGACTGCCGCTATAATAAAGTGTAAACAGACAGGGCAAGAGACTACGAGCATAAACAGACTACGAGCATAAACAGAGATCGCTAGACTAAAGATTTCAAATCTACTACAAACTTATTTCGTTTTTTCTATTGGTATAAGCAGAGATGGGCACGGTATCGATAACTCGATAAAAGTTAATTATATTTAATAAAATTGTGGCAAATAAATATAGTAAATAAATTAATAAACTCAGAACAATGGAACCACTTTACACATATTTTAATTTCTTAAAAAGCTAATATTGGCAGCTTGGGGGCCCCTAGTGGCATTGGGGGCCCTAGGCGACCACATAGTTCGCCTATAGGAGGAAACGGCCCTGTGTGACTGGGAACAGGGGTGGGTGTTGTGGGATGTGGGTGGGTGTTGGGGATGCAGTAGAGTGAATAATAGCAGACTCTTGAAGGACTTCAGTATCCCCCCCCCCTCTCTCTCTCTCTCTCTCTCTCTCTCTCTCTCTTCTCTCTCTTCTCTCTCTCTCTCTCTCTCTCTCTCTCTCTCTCTCTCTCTCTCTCTCTCTCTCTCTCTCGGTGAACTCTTCAAATGACGTCATTAATAATATTCGCGTGCCTGTTGGAAGGATGAAACTTTTGCCCGCGCTTTTTACAAAAGTCGTGTTTTTACGGAAATGTGGCATGGAAATGAATTATCTTTTGTGGATTAGGTGTTTTGAATGAACATTCAGCATATTTATGCAAATAAAAAATGGGTCTGGACGATTACTTTAAGAGATACACCACCGCCACCCACATCATAGAGACACCACCGCCGCCCACGTCAAAGAGACACCACCGCCGCCCACGTCAAAGAGACACCACCACCGCTCACGTCAAAGAGACACTATATACCGCCACCCACATCAAAGAGACACCACTGCCGCCCACGTCAAAGAGACACCATCGCCGTTCACGTAAAAGAGACACCATCGCCGCCCACGTCAGAGACGCCACCGCCGTCCACATCAAAGAGACACCACCGCCACTCACGTAAAAGAGACACCACCGCCGCCCACGTCAAAGAGACACCACCGCCGCCCACGTAAACGAGACACCACCGCCACCTACGGTCAGAGACACCACCGCCGCCTACATCAAAGAGATACCACCGCCACCTACGTAAAAGAGACACAACCGCCGCTCACGTAAAAGAGACACCACCGCCGCCTACGGTCAGAGACACCACCGCCGCCCAGATCAAAGTGATACCACCGCCGCCTACGTCAAAGAGACACCACCGCCGCCCACATCAAAGAGATACCACCGCCACCCACATAAAAGAGACACCACCACCGCCCACGTAAAAGAGACACAACCGCCGCCCACGTCAGAGACACCACCGCCGCCCACGTAAAAGAGACACCACCGCCGCCCACGCAAAAGACTGGCACAAATCATTAATTTCCAAACTACCCTCATTCGGTTTCTATCCTTCTCTCTGTACGTCTCTCTTGTACTACCTCTCTTGTCTCTTCACCTTAAGTTTCCTTTCATACCGTTCTATTGCAACTACTGTAGACGGACATTGTTCTTCTCCTAAGTCTATCAATAGTGGTGTTCCTCAGGGTTCTGTCCTATCACCCACTCTCTTTCTATTATTCATTAATGATCTTCTAAGTCTAACTCAAAGCCTTATCCATTCCTACGCTGATTCTTCTACCCTGCATTTTTCAACGTCATTTATTAGACGTCCAACACAACAGGAACTAAGTGATTCACGGAGAAATGCCACCGAGCGCCTAACTTCTGATCTTTCTATAATTTCTGATTGGGGCAAAGCAAACCTTGTTTTGTTTAATGCTTCAAAAACCCAATTTCTTCACCTACCTACTCGACAAAACCTATCAGATAACTATCCCCTCTTCTTCAATGACACTCAACTGTCTCTTTCTATTACAATGAACATTTTCGGGCTATTCTTTACTAAAAATCTGAACTGGAAATCTCACATCTCATCTCTTGCTAAAACAGCTTCTAAGAAGTTACGTGTCCTGTGGCGTCTGCGTCCATTTTTTTCTCCCTCCCAGCTGCTTCCTCTCTACAGGGGCCTTATCCGCCAATGTATGGAGTATGTCTCATATGTTTTGGGGGGATCCACTCATACAGCTCTCCAAAACAGGGTTGAGTCAAAAGCTTTTTGTCTCATCAACTCCCCTCTTCTGACTGATTGTCTTCAATCTTTAAATCACCGCCGGAATGTTGCTTCTCTTGCTATCTTCTACCGTTATTTTCATGCTCACTGCTCTTCTGAATTTGCTAACTGCATGCTTCCCCACCTCTCGCGGCCTCGCTGCACAAGACTTTCTACTCATTTTCATCCCTTTTCTGTCCATCTTCCTAATGCAAGAGTAAATCAGAATCTTTACTCTTCATCCCTTTCACTGGTAAACTCTGGAACTCTCTTCCTGTTTCTATTTTTCCACCTTCTTACGACTTAAATCTTTTCAAGAGAAGAGTAACAAGACACCTCCCTAACTAAATTGGCCCACCCCCTTTCTTTATTCTCTTACTGTTTTCTTTATAGGGACTGGCAACTAAGCGAGCTTTGTGTTACCACTTTTTTTTGTGCCCTTGGCCAGTCCTTTGTGATGTAAAAAAAAAAAAATACATATATATATTTATGATAAATATATTTATTCATCATTATTTATTCTTTGCAAAAGGGGGGGTATGGCCGCATGGCCCCTCCCTCGGTACGCCACGTATATATATATATATATATATATATATATATATATATATATATATATATATATATATGAGGGCTGGTGAAAGATAGGTGAAATATTTGGAAGAATTGTGGGTTTGGTGAAACAAGCATGAAATTTGGCAGACAATTAAAACAGGTGCTTGGGAAGATATTTGGCTATAGGGCCATTCCAGATTCATTCCATGAGCGGAGTGCCTGCCATTTTACAAAATGGCTGCCAAAATATCTTCTCGAATGTTGTATCCGCCATAGCAATGGTGCTCCGTGCACTCTTTTAGGTTTTTCCTCTACTTTTTTTTTCTCTCTCTAGTTTTTTCTACTCTAGTGGCATATGTAATTGTTTTGGGTACAATAGGTGTGGTATTAGTCACAAGATAATTAGAATAAAATACATTTTTAATATTATTTGGAGCCAGAAGGCTCACATGATGGCTTGTGAATTATGGCCTTGGATTCAGGAATGCAGGTTTTTGTTAGACTGTGATGTTCATTTAATATAGACTCCAGCTAAATTAATCACTTTCACATATTTTGACCATATTCTTCTGCTTTTCAGTGTGACAATGGCGCAAAGTTTACAAGGTGGTGGATCCCCTACAGCCCTGGACCCATCAACACAGGGTCTAGAAACTGACTGGAGCAAGTGCGTTCTTTGTCAGGAAGACACGTCAGAGGTGCTTCACTGTCCAGCCGAGTCTACTCGTGCCACACAGGGAGCAGGGTACAAGACAATTAATTGCTGAGCTTCTTGTAGGTTTTGACAGGATTGGCTGTTTGCCCACATCAATCAATCTTTCAAGGCTTGATGATGGGAATGGCATTGAAGAAACACTACAGCGGCACAAGGCCAGTGGTACGACTCATGTAGGCTCCTCTACAACAGAACAAACTACAGCGTGCAGAGAAGCGTAAGAAACCCCAGAAGATGCTGCTGATGACTCTGCTATAGCTCAAAGAAGTTCACCCGCAAGAGTGCTGGTAAGAAAAGTGCTTCCGCCGAAACATGCTTCTTCTGTGATAAACCTGCACCAGATGGGGAGTCTTTGACTCGAAAGCATCAACATTTGGCTTGATATCAATGTCAGAAGGTCTGCAATGAAATTGCAGGACAAATCCCTACTGGCCAAACTGAGTGCAGGAGACTTGATTGCACAAGAAGCCCGGTACCATCTGCCATGCTTGCTCTCTTTGTACAACAGAGCTAGAGAAACAAAAACATATGAAGAGTCTGGTGTGGACAAAATGAATCATGGCCTTGCATTTGCTGGTGGTATCTTATATTGAAGATACTCGCATGGACAGTCCTAGTTGCACCCATCTTCAAACTCAGCGACCTGGTCGATCTGTACACAACAAGGCTAGAACAACTTGGAACTGATGTTGCAGGACGCGTCCACTCCACTGACCTCAAAAAGAGAGTACTGGCCTACTTTCCAGACATGGAAGCTCACAAGCAAGGCCGAGATGTAGTCCTCATTCACACGAAGATGTTGGACAAGCACTGAGGAAAGCATGTGAGCATGATGCTGATGGTGATGCTGTTCATCTTGCCAGGGCTGCGAACATAGTGAGGAGAGACATGTTCAAGATGAAAAACCAGTTTGGTGGTTCCTTTGAACCCAACAGCCAGGAAGATTCTGTTCCAGTGTCTCTGTTAGCGTTAGTTGCTATGGTTGTTGAATGGGCCAAACATCAAGGCACAGTCAAGCTCTTCAACAATGCCCCAGCCAGTGCTCACGATTTCCCAGCTACTGATGTCCAACAGCATGGTACGACGTCGGAGAATCAGCAGGCCCCATGTACAACAAGGCACAACCAAGGAAGGGAAACACCTCTGCCCCATCTACTTGGGTGTGATGGTCCACACGAAGACTCGCAAGCGTGAACTGGTGGACCGTTTGTATGATCTGGGACTGAGTATTTTCCTATGACCGGTGCTGGCCATCTCAACTGAGCTTGGCGACAAGATCTGCCATTACTACAAGATGGAGAAAGCAGTTTGTCCTCCTGAGCTGAAAGGTGGTCTCTTCACGACTGCTGCATTTGATAACATTGACCACAACCCCAGCTCAACCAGTGCGCACGACTCATTCCATGGAACTGGAATATCGCTGTTCCAACACCCAGACAACGACTTCAGTGGAGCTTCCCGGGCTGTTGCCCACACCCATCGTGATGCTGCTGGTGCCAAGATGTCAGCATCTCTCCCCGAGACCTACACCAATGTACCTCCTGTTGCTCTTCCAAGGCAACACCCACCGGTGCCAAAGCAAGAAGGTCCAAACCGAGCAGACTGTCAGCTCATACCTCAAGCCTTGCGGAAGGAATATCGGTAGGTTTCACATTATTCATTAAACATTATCCCACTTTATTTACAAATCAAGCACAAATTACCACATGTACTATGGACTCCATTGGAAATCGCTACATTTGTAGAGGGCAAATTTTGAGAGGAGGAGATGTGGCACCACTGGAGATAATTACTGACAGTTCACTGGACTTGCTAATCCCATACAGAAAATTGACCTGCCCTCTTTCGCTCACCTCCCGCACACAACCACACACTCATACCATCTCATTACCTTCCTTTCCTTATTTACCTCCCTATTCTTATCATCATTCTTCTCTATTTTTTTATTTGTATTTGTAGAGAGAGAGAGAAGAGAGAGAGAGAGAGAGAGAGAGAGAGAGAGAGAGAGAGAGAGAGAGAGAGAGAGAGAGAGAGAGAGAGAGAGAGAGAGAGAGAGAGAGAGAGAGAGAGAGAGAGAGAGAGAGAGAGAGAGAGAGAGAGAGAGAGAGAGAGAGAGAGAGAGAGAGAGATCTTTCCACATTCAGCTCAGATTAAGTTTTCCCAAGGGTGCTCCAGCGAGGCCCCCGGGGACCAGGGTATTCTCTTGGGGCTTCGGGCTTCCAGCCACACCTGCCTCCTTAACATGGAGCGAGGTGACGAGCCTCGCTCACAGGAAGTCGCTCGTGACTTCAGCGGCGGGCTGGTGCCCGCTCATCTCTTATAAATGTATAGATGTAAGATTAGTATAAGTATGTAATGTAAGTTTAACTTAAGGTATTATGTAAGGTTACAATAAGTTTTGTTTTTCTTTCTGTAAGAGATGTAAATAAACTTAACTAAAAAAACCTTAACCTTAGGGCAGGCAGGTCACCTAGACACACACAACCACACACTTTACTCTGAGATGAAGGAGGATATCATGTGTTTGTGGCGATATATATATATATATATAATATATATATAGAGAGAGAGAGAGAGAGAGAGAGAGAGAGAGAGAGAGAGAGAGAAGAGAATGAGAGAGAGAGAGAGGAAGAGAGAGAGAGAGAGAGAGAGAGAGAGAGAGAGAGAGAGAGAGAGAGAGAGAGAGAGACGATGACGAGAGAGAGGGGAGAGAAGAGAGAGAGAGATTATTAACATAACTTGGATGCACATCACTCAAGAAACCCAGCCTTCTCATGTGCCTTTCTTATGCAGTACTTGGGGTTAAGGGGTCGTGTATTTACACACACAAAAAACAAACACATTAAGGATTTTTCCAATTCATGCAAAATTTTATTTCACAATTAGACAAAGTCTTGACTCAGTGGAGAAAGCATAATTCATTTGAAATGCATGCATCAGAGGAAAGGAATGCCATAACGAGAACATCTCAACAAGTAAATGAAATAGA
>JACEEZ010010636.1:99463-111963 GCA_016584305.1 Chionoecetes opilio | reverse complement strand
AAAAAAATATATTTCACTTTGAAATAATCAGAAAAAAATAACTATGCCACTAACACATATTCTTCAAAACCCCTTTTGGTATATAAACAATGTGATCTAATTACTCACTTATTTGCAGTCTACTCGCGAAAAAGTCATTGACCCATTTCTTACTAGATGACAAATATAACCGTGATTAGATTTTACTCAGTTTTGCTTACGATCAAGATACTTAAATTCCCCCAAATCAGATTATATATTTTTTGTTCTTTTTTTCTATCAATCAGATAGAAATAAAACCTACAACATTTTCAGTATGAACATAGTTCTTTTCCCAAACAAATCAAATTTTGTCGATTTAAATTTTAGTTAATGCATGTGTAAAATTAATTTTTATAGGTTTACAAAAACTGATTCCCCCATGCCCTTTTCCATTAACAGTTGCCGGTTAAAATTTTGTTCAGCAAATGTAGAAACAAAAGGCGGTGGCGACTATGTATATTTTAGGACATAATTCTAGCTTGTCAATGTTTTTTCCTTCTTTGACCCTTTACATAGAGTGTTTAGGGTTATATGTACCCACGCAGAAAAGAAGTATTTATATATATGATAATGGGCCTCCTAGTGGCAATGTTGATTTTTTCAAAATAGACTAAAGATATATTTTTACAGCAAATAGAAAAGGTATGATGGACTTTTTTTTTGGAATTTTAAATCTTGTTTTGTTAAAAATTATGAAGGAAATGCTCGAGTGCATCAACTAATGTACTTTTTCTCGTTTTTTCCTTTAACACCAGCCCGCCCAGGTAACAGGTGCCTTGCCACTTTGAGACCTATTTGGGGTCGCAACCAGAAAAAAAAACATTAGCAATTAATAATACGCAGAATCAAGATCACTTTCCAGTCGTTTCTCAGCACAGATCACAGTACAGGTAAATGCAAACAAGTAATATCAACAAAGGGTTTAACACAGACTGCGTTACAGAACTTTAGTAATGATCTTGCAGAGGAAGCGGGAACGAGTTTTAGAGGCAAACCCCCAAATGAGTCTTTTTGATTTTTTTTTTCAATAAATTTGTTATATAAAAAAAAACATTTCCCTGAAGAAAAAAATTTAGAATTAATGAAAAAAAAGAACGAAAGTCAATTTACTTTCAGTTTTGCGAAACAACATAAAGAAAAAAAAAAGGTTAAGAGCGACTAGCAAGAAAAGGGCCCTTTAAAAATATAGAGAACAATACAGCATACAGAAATAAATAACATCAATATAAGAGCAGCGAAAAAAAATTTTACAGAGACATTTTTAAAAAAAAACCAAAGGGTTCCCCCAAATTCTTTGGAAATCGATAAATTCAATACTTTGGGAGAAATTCTCACTTAAAAAGATCACACAATTGAGTTTAAAAACCCTTTTTCCCTGACACCTCAAATATATTTAAGATCATTTTTTAAAAAATTCAAAACAACCATGAAGATTAACAAATAAGATTACCACGCTATTTTAATGATCCCCCTTTATTCTCAATGTACTACCTCCAGCAAACCAAAGGAAATAGAGATTTTGCGCGCCCTTTTAAAAAGATACACCTGGATATGACGAATATCTCCCTAAGTATAAGACAAACACCACACTATTATTACACCTTTGACTCAATCATCAATTTCTTTAAAAATGGAATATTCCCGAACAAATTAAAAACTGAAAAGTTACCCTAACACAAGACAGGTAGAGGAGGATATCAATAACTATCGCCTATATCAATACTGCCAGCTTCAGCAAAAATTTTAAAAAGATATCCCACGCTTGAAAAAAATATTAGAGAAAAAAATAAAACCCCAAAATTTACAGGTTTTTTCAACCATTCAAAGGTCTGCAATCTTCAATTACCAATAATTTAAACAGCTTGGAAAGAAAAATTACGGTTGAGGATTTTATGGTTGTAAAGGTTTTTTTTACAAAAAAAAATCACTACTATGGATAAATTTAAAAAAATAGGAACAGAGGTGGACCACTGAAAATTTGAAAATTTGCCAATAGGTCACAGGCGTATACTGCAACACAAAATATTTGCTTTAACTCTATATTGCAGGTGACCACAGGGAAACAATTTTAGGACCAAACTTTTTTATTATAATTGAGATATAGTAAATGCCAGCTCAAATTAATTTTTCCCCTATATGCCCATGATTTCAAACTTGTTGCGGAAGATAATGATATACACAGTTCCATTCAAATTGATAACAGGGTTAATTTATAAAAGACTGGAAAAAGTAAACAAACTAAGTCAAATATAAAACCAAAAATAATTATATTATTTTTCAAAACGGGCCATAAAAAAAACACATACCTCCACTATTGCTTGACGGTTAAAATTTACAATGGTAACCATACAAAAATTTTTGGTGTATTTTGATGAAAATCTGAATTGGAACCTTCATATAGATAGCATATATTCAAAAAAACTCTCTAGAAGTGTGGATATTGATAAAGTCCGTAATTATTAACAGTGAAGCCATGATAAAGTATTTCTAACCCGTTTTTACCCCCCCCTCTATTTACTTGGGCCCTTTTGGGCTTGTACTTGGCCTTCTTTCCCCAAGAAAATTAAAAGTAAAACAAAAACAAATTTTTTAGATGCTATTTTTTAGGGGTAAATTGATTTTCAACAGTTTTTTTAATTCAGACAATAAAATTTCTTTATTTTTTTAAACATAAATGTTTTTTTCTTTACTCATGTTTAAAAAAATAAAAAAAAATGCTCCAGGTACTTCTATTTAAAATTTGTGAATCAACGCAGGGGAAACCCGAGGGAAACAATTAATTTTTTATGTCCACAGTTCCCTACAACACTCTTTAAAAAAACAGCTAATTTCTTTGGCCCCAACATGAAGCTTGCCTACACCCAAAAAACACTTAATAATAAATCAGCTTTTTTGAATTCAAGAGGAGAGTAAAAAATCATTTCCCGTCCTTCAGACCTCCAAACCCCACGAGTGATAGGGAGAAAATGTATTTCTTACATTTAAGAGCCATTAATGTAACATGATAGTATTTTTTGTAGTAGTTTTGGATGTGGTTTAGCATAGGAGATTTTATAGTCATAGTTTAGTATTTATGTAAAATATGTTTGGAAGCATAGGTTACAAAGTTTTTTATTTGATTTTTTTTTTTTTTAAAAGTATAGGATAGTGTCAATTGCATATATATGGATGGAATGAATGATCGTATTTTTGTGGTGTGTGTGTGTATGTATTTTGGGATTTTTGTTGTATGGCATATATGTGTATATGTGTTAGTGTGTCGTATATGCATATGTATGTCTGTTTGTGTATTGTATTATGATGTATATTATGTAGTTTTTTTTTTTGTTACAAAATAGTATATTTTTACTACAGAAAAAACAGCCAATGATTCTGCCGACAATATAATTATATCTGAAATGTCGTAGGGAGCCTTTTTCTCGAAGACCGGGGCCCCCAAAAAACCCACCTTTTATGAAATTTCGAATGTATATATTTACTAGTAATGGCAATAAACTTTACTTACTTACTTACTTACTTACTACCACACACACACACACACACCCGCACACGCACGCACATAATCAACACACACCTGCACACGCACATAATCACACACAATAATCACACACACACCCCCGCACACGCACGCAAATAATCACACACACACACACACCTGCACATTCACGCACATGCTCACAAACACAACACACAACACACACACACAGCATACGCACCGCACAAAATCACACACAAAACGCACGTTGAAATTCTGAGTGAATTTCCCAATAGGGAATGGAATATATGCTACATTTCAATTATCGCTTTTTTTCAAACAGCAACGCCACCTCGTCCTCAGTCACTACTCGTGAGGAAGCCCAAAACGAATCGGGAGGCGGCGGATGGGAAGAGGCCATTAGAAACGCCGTGGAGTTAAGGGATCGTCTTCATTTAGATTTTATCGATGTCCACCCTCCGAAGGGTCTCCATGAGGACACAGAACACTGCAGGGTTCCGCCATGAAAAGAGAATTTGACGGATGCAAAATCGCGCAAAAAAGACTGCAGTTTGCTCGTCTGCATAAAACACCAAGGACTTAATTTTGGTCAAGGGTTTGGTGGTTTGTAGATGAGAAGACTTTCCCGTTCCTCAGACCAGGGCCCCCCAAACTACGGTGGTGTGGAGGAGAGGGACAACACCAGTAGGGTTTTATTACATTAGTATGTTCATGGTTTTCTATACCATGATATGATAAGGGATTTAGGTAATATGTTTTGACAAAATATCTAACACAATTTTTCATAATTGTAATGACAGGTTGCTTTATTATAATAATCATCAATGTTCATTATCAATTATTATTATCAATTATCTCATTGTCAAAAGTGCCACAATGAGGGCCGTATTATCATTCCTCTGATCAGAAAACGTAAATTGTATCGTTTAATGTAAATTTTTCAATCTTATTTCTTTATAGATATGACCAACGCAACCTGTATCGGGGAGAAACTCGCAGTGGCCATGTTTGCTTGTAAAAATATTCGGCTGGATTTCGATTGCATGGGGTGGGTTGGATGTGGTCAAAATTGAAGGTAGATTTAATTCTGTGAAATATCTAGAAATGTTTGCAAAAATTTTGTGATACCTCAATTCAAAGACACCTCGGTGATCAACCTGGGGCCAATAATATATGTCCAGGATAGGAGCCCAATCCATATGGCGAGGGTAGTCAGGGAGTGGTTTCAAGGACAAGCTGCAGTTATACAACCCTGGACTGGCCAAGCGGGGGTGCGATTTTCAACACATAGAAAATGTTTGGGGTTACATGGTGAACAGGTGGGAGAATGGCAAAGAAGGAACCCTAACCAATTAATGGCGCATATAGAAAGAGAGTGGGAGGGGTACGAGCAAAGCAGGATTTCATCCGCAGTTTGGTTCATCAATGCCAGGAAGACTGCAGGAGGTCATTGACAAGGATGGAGGGGTGGACGCATTAAATAGTGCGTGCAAGTTGGAAACAAACGAGAGAGAGAGAGAGAGGAAGAGGGAGGGGAGAGGGGGATGAGAGGAAAAGAGAGAGAGAGAGAGGGAAGAGAGAGAGAGAGAGAGAGAGAGAAGAGAGAGAGGGGAGAGAGGGAGAAAAGAAAAGGACAGAGACAGAGAAGAGACAGAGACGAGGGGCGAGACAGAGACAGAAATTAAAGCCAGTTTATTTTCTATTTCATTATTTGAGATTTTTCTCGTTATGGATTCCTTTCCTCTGATGCATCATTTCAAATGAATTAGCTTTCTCCACGAGTCAGGACTTGTCTAATTGGAAAAAATTTGCATGAATTGGAAAAATCTTAATGTGTTTGGGTTTTTGGGGTGTAAAATACACGACCCTAACCCAAGTACTGCATAGAAAGGCACATGAGAAGGCTGGGTTCTTGGTGATGTGGATCCAAGTTAGTTAATAATCTCTCTCTCTTCTCTCTCTTCTCTCTCTCTCTCTCTCTCTCCCTCTCTCCTCTCTCTCTCTCTCTCTCTCTCTCTCTCTCTCTCTTACTCTCTCTTCTCTCTTCTCTCTCTCTCTCTCTCTCTCTCTCTATATATATATATATAATATATATTATATTATTATATATCGCACACAAACACATAATCCTCCTTCATTCTCATAAATTTTTGTGTTTTTCTAGGCTCTCCTTTCCCTAAGATTAATTTTTAGTTAAGGTTTTTTTAATTCTACAAAAGAAAAAACAAATTTTTGGGGGTTGTAACCTTACATAATACCTTAAGTTTTTAAAGCTTACATTACATACTTATTACTAATCCTTATCCAAAAATAATACATGTTAACTAAGAGATTGAGCGGGCACCAGCCCGCCGCTGAAGTCACGAGCGAAAATTCCTGTGAGCGAGGCTCGTCACCTCGCTCCATGTTAAGGAGGCAGGTGTGGCTGGAGGCCCGAAAGCCCCAAGAGAATACCCTGGTCCCCCGGGGGGCCCCGCTGGAGCACCCTTGGGAAAAAATTAATCTGAGCTGAATGTGGGGAAAAATTCTCTCTCTCTCTCTCTCTCTCTCTCTCTCTTTCTCCCCTTTTTCTTCTTCTCTCTCTTTTCCTCTCTCTTTCTTCTTCTTCTCTCTCTTTTCTCTCTCTCTCTCTCTCTATCTTCTCTCTCTCTCTCTCTCTCTCTCTCTCTTCTCTCTCTCTCTCTCTCTCTCTACAAATGCAAATAAAAAAATAGAGAAGAATGATGATAAGAATAGGGAGGTAAATAAGGAAAGGAAGTAATGAGATGGTATGAGTGTGTGGGTTTTGGCGGGAGGTGAGCGAAAGAGGGCAGGTCAATTTTTTGATGGGATTAGCAAGTCAGTGAACTGTCAGTAATTATTCCAGTGGTGCCACATCTCCTCCTCTCAAAATTTTCCCTCTACAAAGGGAGCGATTTCCAATGGAGTCCATAGTAATACATTACATGTTGAATAATTATGTTATTTTCTGCTTTTCAGCTGGCTGGAGCACCTGAAGCAGGTGGTGGACTCTGACGCCCTGAAGGAGGATGAGATGATCTCCTGGGCTGCATACCATGCAAGCCAGCAAGCAGCACGACCACCAGAAGACATGAATGTGGCTCTCACGTCCTTGCTACCCCTTTCCATGACGAGGCAAAATCCGTAGCCATGATCCGCCACCGATGGGGCATCGTGAAGACGGCAGTTTATGTCCTGAACCCTTTCCAGATCCCAGTCCTCACATGTGACCAGCCACTCTACACTTGGCAAAGCAGACCAATGGAGTGGCCTACAAGTTATGGCGAGGATCGATTCGTAGTGATGTGTGGTGGCCCTACACATCGAGATGGCGCCCTCAAGGCCTTGGAGATCTTCTGGAGGGCAGCGGCTGGACAGGAGCACTCGTTCAGGCCGGGGTTGCTACCAGTGGAACAGCAGATTCGTTTCTAAAACCCATCCCACGTGACACGCACAAGACGGGCTCACCAAGTCAAAAGCCAGTAAGCCTGTATCTACTTCAGCAGAGTCCCTACAGGGAGTACATCCAGACCTTGGAAGATGCAAGTGGAGTGGTGCCATTTGAAGACTGGTGTGATGCAAGGTCCGATGCATGTCCTCATTCAATTTGGTACTTCATCCTGCAGCTGGAGCTGGCGTGATGGTATACGTGAGAGCGATACGTGAGGCCGACTTCCTGCTCTACATAGAGGCCCTGTCTAAGATCGTCCCTTGGTTTTCTTCGCCCTGGCCCCATACCCCCATACTCGAGATGGGTGCGATCCACCTACGAGACATGGTGTCACTGAAGCAGCTCCATCCCAAGTCTATGCTAAATTTCTGAAGGGAACTTTGCGTCAAGAAGTCAAAGCGTGCATTCTCTGCTGTTGCTATTGACCAGGCCCATGAGCAGAACAATGCTTCCGTGAAGGGAGACGGCGGTGCTGTGGGCCTGACGGAGAACCCTGCAACTTTTCCCGTCGTGGATGGTATCTGGTCCCGAGAGGGCTCGTTTAATTCAGGAATTCGAGGGATCAACCGAGAAGAGGCAGGACACAGAGGACCGTCACCATGAAACAGAAGAGAAATGCACAGATGGCATTTGCAAAAAGATGTGCGATCACTGAGCCGAGCCATGGAAAGAGAGGGGGAACCCGTTCTTTGAATACAGCAGTGATCTCCTTTTTCCTGAACAGCAGAGACTTTGGGGGACACGGGCATTTGACAGACACAGTGGGGCAGATGGAGAAACTTGGACTCGAGCAGTATGAACATATGTTGAAGAGAGGCTTGTGAACCAGACAGTGCCTATCACAGATCCCATCAAGCGGAAACCCAACCTCCATCTTTCAGCCGCCCACCAGTCAGAGAGAAGTCAAGGAAACAGCTACAGAGTCATCCCTGAAGAACGACTGTTCGCTCTTCTCCAGGTGTACATTGCCTCCCAGATACGCCATGGTGTTTTGGACGAGTTCTTTCAGCACGAAAACCGGGCCCTGTCCCCGTCTCTGTCCCCAGATGGGTGGCCTGAGAACGGGAACCAAGTCGACTTGATGCCTGCTGGAAAACCTTGTTCCAGTGAAAGAGGATCTCTCCACCCCCAGAGTACAGGTCAACATCCTAGATGGTTGCTGCCATCATCAACATGCTGGGGACCAGGGACTGCAAAGGGACATTTCCAAGGTTATGCCACTGATGTCTTCGTGCCGTATGTCACATCCAGCTTCAGCATGTAGACAGACAAAAACTTTGTCTTGGGATCTGTACAGGGGCAGACAACTGAAGGCGGACACTCGCAGCAAGAGAGGAAAGGGAGTTAGGAGACGAGTCAAAGCCATCAAGTGCAGTTCCTGGAAACTGGCAAGAGTTTCTCCGCATCAACGACAACAAGACGGAGCTGTTCTCCTTCCTGGCTTCTAAACGTGGCAGACATTGACACCAACAAAACATCTCATCACCAAAAACAAGGCACTGGCGTTCTTTGCTCCAATCGCCAGGACGTGTCAGTCTAGCGCCATGCACGCATGAGGAGGCTGACACTCGTATCCTCCTGTACCTACAGGATGCCGACAACAGGGGCACAGCAAAGTGTCAATAGCACAGTTGATACAGACGTGGTAGTCCTGGCCATAGCATCAGCCAATCGCCTCAACATCTCTGAACTGTGGATTTCCTTGGAGCTGGGAAGAGCTTCAGGTTCATCGCTGCTCATGAGATCGCCAAGCTTTGGTCCTGACCGATGTGGGCCTTGCCGATGTTCCACGCCTCACTGGATGTGACACGGTGTCCTGTTTTGGCGGGAGGGGCAAGAAGACTGCATGGGGCACTGGACCACCTATGGAGACGTCACACCAGCATTCTGCGCCTTGGGGCCATGCCAGACCCCCCGTGCCATTGACGAGTGGATGCAACCACTGGAGCGATTTGTGGTCCTGCTGTACGGTCGCACCAGCACAGTGGGGGGGTGGAACAGGCAAGGAAACAGCTTTCAGCAAGAAAGGCAGAACTATTGATGGTCTGCCTCCTACACAGGCTGCATCATCCAACACACCAAGAGAGCTGTCTACCAGGCTGGTCACTGTTTGGGGCCCAAATGATGACCCTGCTCCAGGCTTCCCTCACCAAGGAATGGAGCTGGAACAAGAAGCTGGTGGTGGATGGAGTATAACCTGGACGACCCTACCAGAAGCATCAGAAGCTTGCAGGGAACTCTTGCGATGTGGCTGCAAGAAACGGCTGCAGAGGACGCTGCAAATGCCAGAAGGCGGCTCTTCAGTGTACAGCTCTTTGTCAGTGCGGTGGACAGTGCTCTGAGTGACGCGGCTCACAGAGAACAGTCATTACTGTTTGGACACAATTCCATCCTATGACTTGCAATTAGACTATAATAAGCTATTGTGTGTATCTCTGCTACTACAAAAACAGAAGAAATAATTCTGGGTTTTTTGACGCACTTTAAGAAGTGGTTTCCTGATTTCAAAATCGTAACATGGACGTAAGAATGATAATTTTTATTTTTTAGCTCAAATAGTAATTTTTTGCCATTTCAACTGTTATGTGGACAGTAAAATGACTGATGTATGATTTTTAATACAAAGGAAAAAAAATTCCCACCCTAGAATTGATTTAGCCTACAATATCAAAGAATTTCAAAAAAAGCGATGGCGGCCATCTTGAAATGGCCGCCATTTTTTTTCACAAGTCGAATCTGAGATGGCCCTAAATCTAAAAATTTACCACTGAGGCATAGTCTACCTGCGGACCAAATTCCATGCTTGTTTCATCAAACCCACAATACCATCTGCAGTACTAAACGTGGAGAACGAGGAATAGGAAGGAGAGAAAATTAATGGGAGAGGAGAGAGAATGACTAAGAATGGTAGTCCGAAGAGGGGAAGCGAGGAAGTTTGCCAACCCCCCAGATCCTTTTCAGTGGGCAAGGGGGGAACATTGCTGACCAAGGTAGATGAGCGTCCACAGTGAGAAGGTGAGGGAGAAAGTGAGAAATGAGAGAGAGAGTGAAAAGAAGGTGAGAGAGAGAGAGAAGGCGAAGAGGGAAAGGGATTAGAATATTGCGACCCAACAAGAGTTGCCGCCAGCAGCCAGGGATCACTTCTCGCCCCTACCTCACAACCCACATGACTGACTGTCGCACTGACACCCTTTGACCTGTAACCACCACCACCCCCCTGGCTTCTCCTGAAGGGGCCCGAAACAAAAGGACAAGGAGAGATTCCTTTGGCTTTGTGTGTGGGCAGACGTGCTTCGCTACGCGCTGTGATAAGTGAATACGAGATAGTATGGTCTAAGTTTCAGCGAGCGAGATACGTGGTATTCCTTCCAGGTACCGCGCTCAAGTACGTGGCTGAGGGCCCCCTCTACCGCTCCACCCATGACACGCCCTAAACCAACGCCCGCCGCTCCGTTTGTCCCCCGGTGCAGGACTGCAGGTGCTACTCAACTCTACGCTGCTACGACGCCCTACTAGAGCACCTGCACCTGTGGCCTTGCCCCTGTGGCCTTCCCCTGTGCCCCTGAGATGATGGGGCCGCGGCGGGGCAAACAGGGAGCGCTCTGAGTTGCCCCTGGGGGCGGGTGAGTGCAACTTTAAGCTGCTGCGACGTCCCAGCAACACAACCCGCCCCTGTGGCTTTTCTGCTGGGCCCCAGGGACTACGAGGCTACGGCGGGGCAACCAAGGAACGCCCCGCATAGCCCCCAGGGGTGGGAAGTGCAGCTCTACGAGTCATGACGTCCCTGCAACACAACCCGCCCCTGTGGCTTTTCTCCTGGGGCCACAGGGATTCCCGGGGCCGCCACGGGGCGACAAAGGAGCGCTCCGCTTTGCCCCAGGGGGTAGGTACGTGCAACTCTACGGTGCTACGACGTCCTACCACACTACCTGCCCCTGTGGCTTCCCTTCAGGGCCCTCGTGGGACCACTGGGCATTGGGGCGAGACACTAGCGGCGGGCTAGGGGCGAAGGTGAAACTCTACGCTGCTACGACGCCCTACTAGACAAGACACCTGCACCTGAAGCTTCCCCTGGATTCCCCCTGGGACCCTGGGGCATTACGAGACACCCGCAGCAGGGTCTTAGGACCTCTTGAGCATCACAGGTCCTCCAGGAGGTTACGCAGCAGATGGTGATGTATTTATTTGATTGACATTGCATGACAGGGGCGGGCGCTTAATGGATGCCCCCGGGGTAACTATGCAAGCTAGGGACCTCGGGGGGGACAGGGAGGGTCGCCCCCCCGGCAATGCCGGGGTGTTTACCAGCCTGGGGAGACAAGCTCCCCGTATCTCCGAAGCCACGGGCACTGCCCCGTTTACCTTCAGTACCAAGGAGATAATTATGCCCAACCTGGTACCCTTCAGGTAGGGGTGCCGGGGTTAGTTGTCATTGCCACGTCAGCGGCCGATTGGATAGAACCGTAGCGGGTTGGGGGGCCGCTAAACAGGAGCATCAACCTTGTCCCTCCTCAACCTTGTCCCCCCAGGAGCGTCAACCTTGTGTTGAGCCCCCTTGTCACTCCCCCCAGAGTGCATCGGGGCTTAACAACATATACTGGGGGAGGCGGTAGCGGAGTGGTTAGCGTCTCCGACTGGCGTTCTCGGTGACCCGAGTTCGATCCCCGAAGAAACCCAAAACCTTTCTGCACCGTCGAGTGGCCTAAGAACACCCACATGCCCTGCCCATCAACTCTACCTTCGATTGCGAGTGCATCGGAGGACACAGGGGGGTGGCATGAGCCTCTAATCACAGGCGGCACTATAAGCAGGATTAATAGACTACTATATATTTAAAAATATAATATAAAATATAAAAGTCTATAGATCTTGACTATATAAGAATCCTGCCTGCGCCACCACGGGCGAGGACCAACTATCAGAGCCCTCAAGTGAACCTCCAGAGCCTACCATCCGAGCCCTGGATCACCACTGCCTACAGGCGCTATAGGCACAAAGTAATTATATATATTAATATATATATTATATATATATAAATATATATAATATATATATAATATATATATATATATATATATATATATAATATATATATAATTATTGTCCAAGCTCGCTTCGCTCGCTTGGACACCTATTTCAGCCGAAATCAGGTGTCATATAGGCTTGTAAAATGTTTCCTCTTTCTTCTTCTTCTTCTTGTGCCTACTTTTGTAGGGAGCGGATATACAGGTGCAAAGGAAGAACTTTGGCGCAGAAAGTTATATTTCGTCTCTTAACTCATTGTCCAAGCGAGCGAAGCGAGCTTTTACCATTTATGCTAAAATTCGTAATATATTGTGCCTGGAGACATTAGTGCAGTGGCGAAAGTAATGCATTAGTGCAATGAAATTAAAATGTGTTCGTTACCCTCACAACAACAGTGTCTGAGGCTCTGAGCGTTGCCGCTTCATCGATAAACCACCACCACCAACACCCACCACCACACCCCCACCAACCACACCACACCCCAACCACCCACCCACCACCACACCA
>JACEEZ010010636.1:92718-97873 GCA_016584305.1 Chionoecetes opilio | reverse complement strand
ACACCACAACCACCACCAACCATCACCACCACCAACACTACCACCACCACCACCACACCACAACCACACCACCACCACCACCACACCACCATCACCACCACCACCACCACGAGCACACCACCACCACGACCATCACCACCACCACCACCACCAGCACCATCACCACCACCACCACCACCACCATCACCACCACCACACCACCACCACCACCATCACCACCTTCACCACAACCACCACCATCACCACAACAACCACCATCACCACCACCACACCACCACCACCACCACCACCACCGCCATCACCACACTATCTTTTTTTTATTTTTTTATTTTTTACTTTTTTCAAGAACAATTTAGGACTTTTCTTTTCTTTGTAAAAAGTAAAGAAAATCAAAGAAGGGGATGGTGAAGGTTAGGTTGGGTTAGGTCAAGTTGTAATAGAAATATTTTAAGGTGAGGGTATTTAAAAAGTTGACTTTAGCCTGTGCGAGTTTGGACACGTTCCACATCTTTAGTGTGGACGTCTATTTCCTAGTATATATATATATATATATATAAAATATATATATATATATATATATATATATATATATATATATATATATATATATATAATATATATATATATATATATATATATATATATATATATAATATATATATATATATATATATGATATATATAATATATATATATAGAATGATATAATATATATATATATATATATATTATATATATATAATATATATATATATATATATATATATATATATATATATATATATATATATATTATATATATATATATTTATTTTGTTGTGTGTGTGTGTGTGTGTGTGTGTGTGTGTGTGTGTGTGTGTGTGTGTGTGTGTGTGTGTGTGTGTGTGTGTGATATTATTCTCGCGTGTTATTTGCTACATACCGAAACATGTCGATATAATCCCGCAGATTTATATGCCTAAGAACATAAGAACATAAAAACATCAGAAAATAAGAAAGCTACAAGAGGCCGCGAGACCTACACGTGGTAGGTCCTGTTACTTAACACTACCTACATACAACTTCATCCCCATCCATGAAATTATCTAGCCTCCTTTTAGAGCTCCCTATTGACTCCGTGCACAAGCTATCTGACGACTGAGTCCATTCCAATAGGACGACTGAGTCCATTTCCTATAGAGGAAAAAGGTAAAGTTGGGGGAATAGGGGAGACCGGGACTGGTTGTCACATGGGTTGGTTGTCACTCTGTTGATATTTACTTTCCAAAGAGGGCAGCAGTTGTCTGAACTCTACTGCTCTCTTCAGTTAGTCTCTGACACTACATCCACCTCCACATTTGGCAACAAAAGCTGTTGCCCAAGAAGCAGTAAGAATTTTTCCATTCTCTGCCAAAGTAAGTTATATTTTAAGATTGTACTATTGTTGTAATTTCAGGTGACATAATGTTCAGGTGGACATAGGTGTACATAGTAGATGTGAATGATTTGTTGAATTAAGCCATAATTAGGGTTCTTAACATGATATAGCTATAGATGTCAAAGGATCATGCTTAACCTATATAAATTAAAACCTATATATTTGGGGAGGTGGTAGCACAGTGGTTAGCGTCTACGAGTGGCGTTCTCGGTGACCCGAGTTCGATCCCCGACGAAAACCTAAATCTTTCTACACCGTCGAGTGGCCTAAGAACACCCACATGCCCTGCCCATTCACTCTACCTTCGATTGCGAGTGCATCGGAGGACACAGGTGGGCGGCATGAGCCTCTAATCGCTGGCATCACTATAAAAAACCTGCCTGCGCCACCACGGGCGAGGGCCAACCATCACACCCCTCAAGTGAACCTCCAGGGCCTACCATCCGAGCCTTAGAAGTCATTGCCTACAGGCGCTATAGGCACAAATGTAAAAAAGAAAAGAATAATAAATAAAAAATAAATAATAATAACAAAATTGTTGGGGCTGGTTAATACAACAGATGCAGGGCAAGTTGTCACATGTAAGAACCAACCCCAATAACACAAATAGGGAGGAATACATAGAACAGTCTACTAAGCTTGACGTCACTAACATTACAACTTTATCTTTAGTTTTATTTATGAGAATGTGATTGTGAGTATTATAAGATTTATTTCAAATCCATACAATAGGCTACTGAGCTTGATGTCACTAATATTCAAAATTAATCCTTAGTTTTATTGATGATAATGCAATATAAAATATCATATAGATATTATTGTTTTCCATCATTCTACTTTTATTCGACATAAATCTGCTGTTAATCAAACATTCTTCCTTTTTCCAACATGTGACAATCAACCCCATTAACTGTGACAAACATCCCCACTATGGGGAAGGTTGTCACATACATCGGTACTTTTGTTATGTTCGATTAATATCACAAACATATACATTTTACAGGAACTACCACATTTAGGTCTCACGGCCTATTGTAGCTTCCTTATTTTTTTTTTTATGTAATTTGAAAACAGATAAAATACATGCAATTGTCCAAGATGTTCTTAAATATGATTAAGTTACTGTTTGTTACTACTTTAATTAGTGTAGATATGTGAAAAAGTATGAAAAATGTGACAACCGGCCCTGGTCGCATATTTCCGTTTTCTGGAACAGTATGTCGCGTTTACTCTTGAACACGTCGGGTTTTGTTACATTAGGTTACGGTTAGATTTCCTAGAATGCCTAATGGTAACTTTATGTGGGAATCGCAACGAGGGTATTTTCGAGGAAATCAAATGGTTAGTTTCGGAGATACAACCAAGCATCTTCACTCGGAAACCACATACTCCTAAAGAGTTGGGGAATATGCGCCTCGGTCTCCCCTACGCTATGCTGCGCGTGGCGTCGGTGCTCATCTCCGTCGCGTTAGCCTTTGAGCCTGTGGTGGGTGACAACCCTTTAACCCGGGACACAGGGCTAGTGTGACATCTGGGTTATCGCACTTACCTTCCCCAGGTACATACTTACCAACCCCGAAAGGGAGAATGAACAGCTAAAGAGGGAAAGGCGACATGTTATTCACCCACTGCCTGATCATGCGCTAGGACGCGTTCTCTATAGCTGTTACCCTCCCGGAAAGAACTTAGAGTTTATTGAAACCGATCTTTGGGTAAGGATCGTCACACACCACACACACATCATTCCCTTACTCAAGGAGGACAGTAACTGCTCGCGTTTCCAGGGAAAGCTATTCGAGCCATAGGCCTGCTTTTAACCTGTGCGGTTGCGTGACGGGACACACTCCGAACTGTACCACACAAGCAGTGAGTGTTACCACCTTAAGTGTGTGTATGTATGTAAGTGACATGTGTGTGTGTGTGTGTGTGTGTGTGTGTATGTGTGTGTGTGTGTGTGTGTGTGTGTGTGTGTGTGTGTGTGTGTGGTGTGTGTGTGTGTGTGTGTGTGTGTGTATGATACTAAAATATATCTGTTCTCATATAAAAGAAAACAATGGAGATAATCCGAGATATACACCATTATTGTTAGATTGTTTTATTTGATTATGACGAATCTGTCACAACACACACACACACGCACACACACACACACCACACACACACACACACACACACACACACACACAACACACACACGCACACACACACACACACACACACACACACACACACACACACACACACACACACACACACACACACACACACACACACACACACACAACACACACACACCACACACACACACACACACACACACACACACACACACACATACACGCATCATCATTTATATCATCAATTTTATTATCATCTTTATCATATATATATATATATATATATATAATATATATATATAATATATATATATATATATATATATATATATATATATTAATGTAACATTCTGAACATGAATATAACATTTAATTTCTTTCTTTGTGCGTGTGTGGAACCATTTAGAAGAGCACATATAATTCAGCGAACACACACACACACGCACACAGGATGGACAATTAAGTATGTCAGTGCCTTTAATAATACGATAGTTTTCCAGACAGATAATGCAATACTCGATTAAAACAGTCAACTCTAGTTCAATGTAGTGAAGAAAAATATCCCTCGTTAAGTACTATCTAATTAGATGGACGTAAGTACATTTGAACAAGTCAAGAAATAGGGAACATGATATCAAATTTTGTACTATGCGGCTTTGATATGATTTCCCTTCTTACAAAACAAGAAGTATAGACTCGTATTACCCTCTATCATATATGTATCAACTAGAATGAATACATCATTTACCATTACATTTATCATAACTAGACTGTATTATTTCATTTATCATTAAACCTGTCCGAGTATTGTATCAAATGTGGTTTTTGCATTAATACAAGTAAGTTATTGAAATGAGGAAGCGCCTGACATCAGAGGTCATAATTATGGCGCTTATTGCGTTAATACAAAAAGCAAAGTAGCTACATTGGCTGGCTATAGAGACTTTATAAGCAGCAAAGTGACTTATACATACATCATCGCAGCAGCAGAAGGCATATATACTGGGCCTACGAAAATCTTATCCATTGGGCCCCATTGCAAAGAGAGAGAAAAAGAAAGATATCCCTTCTTAATACATGTGGGTTATATTTGGCTGTAGTAGAAGCTGTCAATCGCTGTTGCTGCTTTTTCTATTATTGTAGAGTTAATGGAGGTCATTTGGGCGGTGCTTGGGAGGCGATGCAGATACGTAGCAGTACTGTGGTTGTCATGCATGGATGGTGCCTGGAACTGAAATGGTGATGACGTACGCTAACAACGGACACATCTGTAATAATTAAGAACGGTTTTAGCCCTATATACACTGCTACTATTACCTCTACTACTACTATACGTCTAGCTACCACTGTTGCTGCTGCCATTATACTATTAGTGTTGCTGTTATTTCTACTCCTGCTTCTACTACAACTATTATTACTGCTACTACTACTATTATTACAACTAATGTAGATGTTATTTTTGCTGCTAGTGCTACTCCTACTAGTATCATTATTAATATTACCACTATGTTGTTGTTACTACTATAACAACATACTACTACTAGTTCTTACTACTACTTCTACCACTGATATTGCAACTACTACGACTGATATTGTTTCTTTTAAGCCAGACATGAGTAAT
>JACEEZ010010636.1:52718-87718 GCA_016584305.1 Chionoecetes opilio | reverse complement strand
AACGTGGCAGCGACCGCAAGAACTGAGCCAAAAGCAAAGGGGCCAGAGGCTGGACGTCTATACTTGATATATATATTTATTGGCAGCGAGCGAACCGAGCTGCTTCTTACAATAAGACCCGTGGAACCAAGTTTCCGCCAAAAAGTGAATAACTACTCCTAAATATTGTCGGATTGAGCTGAAATTTGACATGCAAGTAGTGCTCTCAAAATCAATGGGGGTCTGTTTAACAAACTTTTTGCGTAGAACAAACCCTTAATGAGTAATTAGCGTAATGAGTTAATTGGCTGGAACGTGGCTCGCTGCCACGTTCCAGCCGCAAGAACTGAGCCAAAAGCAAAAGGGCCAGAGGCTGGACGCCTATACTTGATACATATATATATATATATATATTATATATATATAATATATATATATATATATATATATATATATATATATATATATATATATATATACATATTTATATATATATATATATATATATATATATATATATATATATATATATATATATATATATATATATATATATATATATATATTGTAATGATAGTATTAAGATGATAATTATTGGCAGCGAGCGAAGCGAACTACTTCTTACCATAAGACCCGTGGAACCAAGTTTAAGCCAAAAAGTGAATAACTACTCCTAAATATTGTCGGATTGAGCTGAAATTTGACATGTAAGTCGTGCTGTCAAAATCAATGGGGTTCTGTAAAACAAACTTTTTGCTTAGAGCAAGCCCTTAATGAGTAATTAGCGTAAACTACTCCTAAATATTGTCGGAGTGAGCTGAAATTTGACATGCAAGTAGTGCTGTCAAAATCAATGGGGGTCTGTGAAACAAACGTTCTGCGTAGAACAAGCCCTAATGAATAATTAGCGTAATGAGTTAATTGGCTGGAACGTGGCTCGCTGCCACGTTCCAGCCGCAAGAACTGAGCCAAAAGCAAAGGGGCCAGAGGCTGGACGCCTATACTTGATACCAGCGAGTTATAACATTAAGTGAGCGAGAGTTTCAGCTACGTAGTATACAGTATGAAAAGCCTACCATGTGATTATTGGCAGCGAGCGAAGCGATCTGCTTCTTACCATAAGACCCGTGGAACAAAGTTTAAGCCAAAAAGTGAATAACTACTCCTAAATATTGTCGGATTGAGCTGAAATTTGACATATAAGTAGTGCTGTCAAAACCAATGGGAGTCTGTGAAACAAACTTTTTGCGTAAAACAAGCCCTTAATGAGTAATTAGCGTAAACTACTCCTAATTATTGTCGGATTGAGCTGAAATTTGACATGCATGTAGTGCTGTCAAAATCAATGGGGGTCTGTGTAACAAACGTTTTGCGTAGAACAAGGCCTTAATGAGTAATTAGCGTAATGAGTTAATTGAGTAGAGCTTTGGGGAGGCGGTAGCGGAGTGGTTAGAGTCTCCGACTGGCGTTCTCGGTGACCCGAGTTCGATCCCCGAAGAAACCCAATACTTTTCTGCACCGTCGAGTGGCCTAAGAACATACACATGCCCTGTCCATCAACTCTACCTTCGATTGCGAGTGCATCGGAGGACACAGGGGGGCGGCATGAGCCTCTAATCACAGGCGTCACTATAAGAATTCTGCCTGCGCCACCACGGGCGAGGACCAACCATCAGAGCCCTCAAGTGAACCTCCAGAGCCTACCATCCGAGCCCTGGGTCACCACTGCCCACAGGCGCTATAGGAAAAAAAAAAAAAAAAAAAAAAAAAAAAAAAATGGCTGGAATGTGGCTCGCTGCCACGTTCCAGCCGCAAGAACGGAGCCAAAAGCAAAGGGGCCAGAGGCTGGACGCCTATACTTGATTTATAGTCAAAAAGATAAAGCTTGTACCAGAGAGCGCACACACACACACACACACACAAAGACGAGTATCGCCATCATCACCCACCACCATCATCACCACCACGCATCACCATTATCCTAGGTTTCACTACCATCACCACCCTCTTTTCACCACATCGGACCAAAGTTAGCTACTACATTAGTAGTAATTGCACAACCAGGTCGCACACACCCCACACTAAATCCCCACACATCTGCACAACGACACAAAGTATATCGAAACAGACTAAACATTGTGTTTAAGGGATACAACTGAGGTGAGTGTCGCCTACTGATCTGCCCGCTAGTACTGCTGGCTGACCTACTCACTCTCTTTTTTCCCTTTCGCTGGCCGAGCAAGGACTGAGAAACAGGGGTAAGAGGATAAGAGAGAGAGTGGTGTGGGTCGCAGGAGACGCCATTAGATACATGTCTTGACTGATTCGCACTACTCATCCTTGTTTATGTCTCTTTCGTTGGCAGACGCATGGAAGGAAAGAGAAAAAGGGCAGAGAAATTTTGGGCGCCATGTAAAAAGGAACAGATGATAGGCAGAGTTTACGATTCCGGAACTAAAATAGTGATGGTGCAGATAGTATTATGCTGAGAGAAGTGGATCCAGTGTGATGGTGTATAAATTTCTGCAGACGAGCGACAGAGAAAGAGAGGAGAGACAGCAGAGTCTTGTCTGGATTAAGGAAAGGGCAGACTATATTACAGATGAGCAAGATCCAGCGATGCATGTGGATGTAAAATGTTGTGCGTAGAGAGAGAGAAGAGAAAGAGAGAGAGAGACGCGGGCAGAGAGAAGCGGCACTACTAGAGAATAAGGATGAGTAGATGAGAGAGAGGAGAGAGAGAGAGAGAGAGAGAGAGAGGGGGAGAGGAGGAAGAGAGAGAGAGAGAGAGAGAGAGATGAGAGAAGAGAGAGGAGAGAGAGAGAGAGAGAGAGAGAGGAGAGAGAGAGAGAGAGAGAGAGAGAGAGAAGAGAGGAGAGAGAGAAGAGAGAGAGGAGGAGAGGAGAGAGAAGGAGAGAGAGAGAGAGAGAGAGAGAGAAGAGAGAGAGAGAGAGAGAGAGAGAGAGAGAGAGGAGAGAGGAGAGAGAGAGAGAGAGAGGAGGGGCGGCGGCCTTGTATGACCGACCGTTCTAGCTCTCTCTTTTCCCATTCTTTTGAATGTTTTATGAGAGATAAAGAGAGTCGGCCTTGTATGACCACTCTTATCTCCCTAGCTCTTTACTCATCGTTTTGAAATACTTATGAGAGAGAGAGAGAGAGAGAGAGAGAGAGGAGAGAGAGAAGAGAGAGGAGAGAGAGAGAGAGAGAGAGGAGAGAGAGAGAGAGAGAGAGAGAGAGAGAGAGAGAGAGAGAGAGAGAGAGAGAGAGAGAGAGAACAACCTTCGGCGGCAATGTTGGCCAGCGTGCGCTGCAGAAGCAATTCTCACTATGAGAATACACGAAACCCTCCTCAGTAAGGGCGAGGACTTCCCTCACCCGAACTTCGCCACGCCACCGCATGGCCCAAGGCGGCCATTGTTTGTTATGAACTGAAAACTCTACCCAGGCTACCCACCTCCCAATGTGGGTAGAGAAAGTTCAAGGGTTTTGCTGAGTCACTACGCGCGTCGCCTTGGACCCAGGTTTTCGTGCGCAAATGGAACGCCTGAATTCTTGGGTTCCGTGAACTGGTTCCTGAAATATCGCAAATGGGAGAGGCCTCTAGTGTTGCATCCACATTTAATGAGCTGAATGAGGACATCTGGAACAGGTGGATTTGTGGACATAAATGGTGCAAATCCTCCATTCGATGCTGTCCATCCAAGAGTGAGTGGGTCGAGAAGGATTGGGTGCGTCTCAAGTGATTGCTTCCAGATACTGCATTGCAAATGTGCTCTTAACACTAGTTGAAGGATGGCACCTTGTGTCGGGGGTAAACGTTCCACTCCCTGGTGAGCTTTTAACTGACGGAACATGTATCAGCGCAGATCTTCAGCATTGTCATGGTTAATTTGTTTTGTGCCGAACAGGCTACAAATATATTTTGTGCACGCTCGAAGGACATTATCAGTGGGTGTATCTCCGATACCGAGAGCTGCCAAGCCGTGAATAACATCATTGCGGGAACTCATGTAGACATTGAAGTAAGTCAGCTTTCCCTTCCCATGTATTCGACCAGTCGTATCACACCCGGCCGGTTAGTGCATGCATCCCACACAGACCTGATATTTTATGTGAATCCATTCGGTCAAACAATCCATGAAGTTCAATGCGTCGTCGGTTTTCTCCAGTACCCATGATCAGAGCGACCTCAGGCCCAGGATGAGATAACATGGTCGTTGCAATAACTAGTACATCAGTGTCGGATGAGTAGATGTCAACTGTATACCCTAGCTTACGAATCTCTGCTGCATACAGGATCATCTTCGTATCGGCCTCTTCATGAGTACTAGTTATTCTGACGATGTTCTGTGTTGCTTGCACGTTATCCAGGACGCCTTGTTTTGTAACTGTTACAATATTTGATTTCACACCTCGGACTAGTTGGTCAGCAAGAAATAATGTTAAACTATCCTTGGTTGCAGTACTCGCTAGAAATGGTGCGAAATCTCGAATTGGGGTAGTTTTATCAACTTTGAAGATTGATGATTATTATTACAATTGCCTGAAAATAATACGACGCGATAATTATATCACCGGCAATTTCAAGAACTGACGGTCATTTTTACACAGAAATATATCCAATTGTTGCAAAAACACAACCAAAATTATTGTATATCTTGCAGATAAGTAATATATGGGATTACGTACACACATACAGCATTATTTGGGTCTCAATAATCGTCAAAACAAAACATGTTGGCGAATAAATGTCTTTTGTTCATATTATGGCAGCCATTTTGAAAATATGTTGCCATATGATGAAGATGGGATAGGAAAAAATGTAAACATATTTTTTGTTACTTAAAAAGGTGCATAGTATCCAAAAAATCATTTTTTGGAAAATCTATACGAAATTTTCACGAAATTACACAACAGACCCCACTAATAGCGTGTGTTAATGGCTTGTGATTTGTCAATACTTGTAAATCCCTGCCCTCAAGAAAGTAGCGCAAGTGTCTCACGTCCTCATACACCGCCAACAGCTCCCTATCGAAGGCGCTGTAGAGGCGTTGGGAAGGCTCCAAACGCTTGCTTAAGAAGGCGATAGGGCGAAGCTCGTCCTCCACCTTCTGCTGAAGGACAGCGCCCACCGCTTCTGCTGAGGCGTCAGTAGTGAGGACGGTGGGGGCATTGGGGACTGAGTAGGCGAGGAACGTCGTGGAAGCGAGTTGTTGCTTGATACTGTTGAATGCTCCCTCGGCTTCATCAGTCCACTGCAGGGGCTTCGGTGAGTTTTTTCTTTACCCCCTTCAGGAACCCGTCAGGGTGGCTCGATTGGTAGAGCTGCTGTCTTGCGTGTATAGCGTCCCTGCGCATTCGGTCAGCGGTTCGAGTCCACCAAGTTCGTCCTGGCGTGGTGGCGCTTTGTATAGTCAATAACCTTGTAGCTGGTACTTGCAAAGTGTCTAGATAGGATCAATGTATATACCCCCTTCAGGAGGTCATGTAAGGGGCCGAGCCGAGCGGCAGCTTGGGGAATGAAGCGGTGGCAAAAATTTATCACCCCTAGAAATTCCCTGAGCTTCCTGACCGTATGAGGCCGTGGGAAGTCCGCGATTGCTAACACCTTCTGCGGGAGGGGGGATAAGCCCGCTGACGTGACTCTGTGACCCAAGAAGTCCAACGCCGGAGCACTCAACACACACTTCGCTGGGTGGATCCTTAAACCAAACTCCTGAAGGTGAGTGAGCAGCTGGCGCAGGTGGAGCTCGTGTTGTTGGTGCGACGATGAGGCGACAAGGATGTCGTTGATGTACACCACGACGAAGTCGAGTCCTCTGACTACTTTATCCATAAAGCGCTGGAAGGTCTGAGCCGCCTTGCGTAGTCCGAAGTTCATGTAGGGGTACTCAAACAGGCCAAAAGGCGTCGTCACTGCAGTCTTCGGCACGTTCTCGTCAGCTACGGAGATCTGGTGGAAGGCCCGTACAAGACCAATCTTTGAAAAGATTGACCGCCCGTGTAGCATGCTGTGAAAATCCAACACGTGTGGAATAGGGTAGCGATCCGGCCGAGTCATAGCGTTGAGTGCCCTGTAGTCGCCGCACGCGCGCCATTCGCCTTCTTGGGCCTTCGGTACCATATGGAGAGGTGAAGCCCAGCAGCTGTCGGAAGATCGAATGGTCCCCTCCTGCAGTAAGTGCTCAAACTCCTTTTTCGCCGCCTGGAGGCGTTCAGGAGTCAGACGTCGCGGCCGAGCAAAACAAGGTGGGCCCGTCGTGGCAATGGTGTGTGTCACCTTGTGATCCATTTTGGCGGGGCCGGAGCGCTGAGAAGTGAAGAGACAGAAGTCCTCGAGAAGAGCGTCGTACAGGACCGCCTGGCGTAGATGTGTCAGGAGGGGCGCTCGCCGCCCGTAGGGCACGGTAGGGATGACAGTGTTGGTTGGGCGATGCAGCAAACGTCCGCGCCGGGGATCAACGAGCAAGTCGTGGGAGGAGAGGAAATCCACACCGAGGATAGGCTGATCCACCTCAGCCACCACGAAGGACCAGACGAAGGGCGAGGCAGGCGTGAAGGAGAGGCGGAGAGTCTGCGTACCATAGGTGGCGATAGGGCCGGATGTTATTGGCGGCCAGGAGGTCGTAAGCGGTGCTGGGCTGGGCGAGACATTCATCTGACGACGGCGGCATAACACTGACCTCCGCCCCCGAATCCACCAGGTAACGCATCCCCGACAGCGTGTCGGCCACCCAAAGCAGCGTCCGGCGGCCAGGGAGTGGTGGCGACAGAGGCGGAGGCGCTGCAGGAGACTGGGCGGGCGAGCGGGCGCGGGGTGATACGAGAATCTGTGATGGGTTGACCAGGGGCGGAGGTGCACGGCTGAATCTGTGCAGGGAGTCGGGCGGCGATATGCGGGGATCGGACGGGTTGGGCATCAGGATGACATGGCCCGGAGAGTGCCTCGCGGTGGAGGCCCGAGAGATGGGGGAGGGAGACAGGTACGCATTCACCGACCCCCGCGCTGGTCGTTTCCCGACCAGGAACATGGAGGCTGACAATTCCTGGCTGCCGCGCCGAAGAGACCATGGTAATAACAATACTTGTGGCTAGTAGGGGAGTGGAGGGCTGAGAAGGCGGCCTCTAATCGCTGAATGGCGGAAGCCATGTCGGAGAGGCGGGCGTCCGTTGAAGAGCTGTGCGCCAGGGTATTACCATGGCCCCCTCGCGCCCCGGGTCTCTCCAGCGCACAGAGGAATTTCGTGGAGCCGACAGGGGTGTCACCTGGGGTAAACACAGCGGGCGCCCGGACCCCGTCGGAGGCGCTGCAGGCACAGGAGTGGTGGAGGGGCAGAGGAGGGGGGGAACGTGGTGTAGGCCGCGTGAATGTTGTCAACGAGCTCCGCGTATTCATTGATGGTGGCCGGGCCCCGTAAACCTGCCAGCTGCACGCGGACGGCGTGGGGCATTAGGATGGTGTGGCGGTAACGAAGCATAGCCTCGGACAATGGGAAACCCGCAGCTCTGTTAAGGTCCTGCATTCGGGAGAGCAATGCTGAAGGGCGACGTCCGTCATATTGTAGTGTGTCGAGCTCAGCCACGTAAGCCTCGGACGACCTTCCAAGGGCGCGGACGAGGACACTTTTCAACGCCTCATATTTCCCGTCAGCCGGGGGCGCCGTAAACACTGAGGGGATGCGGGCAGCGACGTCAGACGGAATCGCCCTGACAAGCGCCTGAAACTTGTGGAGATCCGTGATTTCCGGGGAGCCCGCCCACGAAGCTTCCAGATGCATAAGCCATGTGGCTATGTCGGAGGTGAAGGCTGGGAGGCGGAGGGGCGCACTGTTAGTATCCATCGTGTCGTAGCTACACTCGAGGTCACCAATTGTAGTGGTTCTTTAGCTATACACGGGATAAACCAAACACTAGGTTCGCACACAAGTTTATTAAGGCGAGAATATGTATATGTTCCAGCGGAGACGGACGCGCGAGCATCACAGAGCGGAGTGTGTTAGCTCTCTGTGATGGTAGGGGCCATGGAAGACTGATCGGCTCCCGCTCTCAGGGCAAGAGGTGCGGGGAATTTAGGTCACCCAAGTCAGGTCAGCCGCACCTGGTGTGGCGTGACCTTTAGGGTAATTAAACAGTTGGCGTGAAGCCCAACATTGGGGTCATTACACTATACTCAATAGAGATAAGGCATCCAAATTGCCATAGTTGCATGCATAGTTATTCTGATGGGATTTTTAATATACTTCAACTAAGAAAATGAACGCTCAGCTGAGCAATTTGTGACCATTAATGTTCAAAATATACGAAAGGCAATGTCTACATTTGAAAAGGCACGCTCAATATTGTCTGCTATAATTATTTTATATAGTTCAGCATGACTGAATCTTGTTTTTACATTTTTTGTTGTACTGAATTTATGGCGCACATATGAGTGAAACTGCTGGAGCTCAGCTGAGAAATTGGTGTTCAAGTCCTCTGGGTAAGCATCCATCAGTTTTTGACAACACTAAGAATACCTTTCAATTTCAGTAGATGATGAAGTCATTGACGTGACATTATGTGACACATAACTTAGAAAAGAAAATCTCTCTGATATTTCTTTGTATATCCTCTTCTCTCTCTCTCTCTTCTCTCTCCTCTTCCTCTCATCTCAGTTTAAAGTTTGTCAATATTTGTGTAGAAGGTGGTGATACGAAATTTATCTCTCGTTCAGATATTGCTGGAACAATGGAACAAGGAACAGGTGTGTAGCCGTTTGCAGCACCGGCGGGAGGTGAGTGGGACGCGGCGGGGGCGTACGTGGGGGCGTGGGCTGTTGTGCAGCCATCTGGCTGGTCTCAGAGAAGGAGATGTTCTACGCCAAAGTCGACTCTGTATTAGACCAGTGTCCTCCTCAGGACACACTTATTGTCTTGGGCGACTTCAATGCTACTACTGGCATTGTGAGAGATGGCTACGAGTTATGTGTTGGTCCCCATGGCTCCGGTACCAGAAACATTAACAGTTCTCTGCTTCTGAATTTTGCAAGGTCCAGAAGGTTGAGAATTGCAGGTTCTTGGTATCAGAGACCAGAGCTGCACCGCTGGACATGGTATAGTAATGCCGGAGGGGTAGCTAAGGAGATCAACCACGTCCTCGTTAGTACTCGTTGGAGGATCCTCCAGAACTGCAGGGTTTACCGGAGTGCTGAGTTCTTTGGAACAGATCACAGACTTGTTGTTGCTACACTTAAGCTTCATGTCAAGTCCAGAAGAATCTCAAGAGGTAACCATACTGTGTTTCATCTTGAGAAACTGAAGGACTTGACATGTGCCCATGAGTATGCGGTGGCAGTTTCAAATCGGTTTGATGTGCTCGGTGCCCTCGAGGACCCTGTAGAACTGTGGGATACCTTCAAACGTGAAACTCTACAGGCTGCCAAGGAGTGTATTGGGGAACGCCCGAGGTCAAGGCGTGGTTTTGTCTCGACGGAGACGCTGGAGAAAATCGAGGAGAGTCGCGCTGCCAGGCTGGCTGGGAACCAGGTCCAGCACAGGGCTCTGTCACGCCGGACTAGAACCCTCCTGGGGAGAGACAAGGAGAGGTATGTCAGGGGTCTCGCTGAGGATGTCGAGGGTCATTTGAATGCTAATGACCTCCGACCCGCCTACCGAGCTCTGAAGAAGCTCCGTTCCAAGTCTCCATATCGGGCGAGTGCTATTCGAACAGCAGATGGGCGCCTCGTGTCGGACATGGATGAGCAGATGGCTCATTGGGCTGAGTACTTTGGGCAATTGTTCACGGTGGACCCTCCAACTGAGCAGCTTCACACCACTGGGTTACAGGCAATGGATGCCGATCCTCCCATTGACGAAACCGCACCCTCTCTTGACGAAGTCAGAGAGGCTGTAGCAAAGTTGAGGGGTGGAAAGGCAGCTGGTGTGTGTAATATCAGTGCGAAGCTCCTCAAAGCTGGGGGTGAGGCCATAATCCGCGGGCTGCATGCTGTCCTGACTGCCGTGTGGCAATCAGGTACCATTCTTCCTGACTGGAAAAGGGGGCTGGTCGTCCCTATCTGGAAAGGGAAAGGGTACCGTCAGGACTGCAACAATTACCGCGCTATTACACTGCTCAGCGTGCCAGGCAAGGTGCTTGCCCATCTATTGCTGACACGGATCCGCAGTCATCTGCTGAAGCATCAGAGACCTCAGCAGTCTGGGTTCACGCCTGGTAAGTCAACAACGGACCGTATCCTAGCGCTTCGTGTCCTGGTGGAACGCCGACGTGAGTTTCCATAGGGGATGCTTGCAGCCTATGTTGATCTCAAGAAGGCGTTTGACTCAGGGCATCGTGAGTCACTCTGGGATCTTCTGCGACTTCGCGGGATTCCTGCAAGGACTATTGGTTTGATGACTGGTCTGTATTCTGGGACTGAGAGTGCGGTGAAGTGTGGGGGAGGTGTATCCAGCTTCTTTCCTGTTAATACAGGAGTGAGGCAAGGGTGCATCCTTGCCCCATCACTTTTCAACACTTGTATGGACTGGGTATTGGGCAAAGTTGTAGATCAAAGTGATTGTGGAGCATCCCTCGGCAACACCAAGATCACTGATCTTGTTGTGAATGGGGGAGGTGTAGGATGAGGAATGGGGGTGGTGGAAGGTGTTGTGAGTGGGGCAGGTGTAGGCTGCGGAGAGGGAATAGGGGGAAGGGAGGGGGAAACCCCCCGTAAGTGGGCAGGGGGGAGGATGACAAAACGGGGGTGAGGGAGTGGTGGATGATCTGAAGGAGGAGAAGGAATGTAAGGAAAGGGTTGCACATTTTGAGGGAGGGGGGGGAGGAGAAGGTGAAGGAAGGAGATGAGCCACCTTCACGCGGTCCCATTACGTTACATACGGGTGCCCACGAACTTCGAGGGTGACGTGCTTTTCCGAGCGCGCCAGGGCACGGAAGGGACCCTTATAGGGTGGGTCCAGCTGGACCCACCCTACCCCTAGGGGTCTCGTGTGGGCATCCGTCCGCAGGAACAGGTGTGTAGCCGTTTGGAGCTCCGGCGGGAGCTGAGTGGGACGCGGCTGGGGCGTACGGGGGGGCGTGGGCCGTTGTGCAGCCATCGTCTGCTGAAGCGCCGGGAGGAAGGGTTGCTTGCATCCGTCACTGGTGTGAACTGGCACGGCAGTCACAGGTCTTCACCATACACCAGCTCCGCTGGCGTATTATGTATATCTTCCTTGTCCGTAGCTCTGAGTGTGAGGAGGATGATGGGAAGGGCGTCTACCCAGTTTGTTGGGTGTAGCTGGGGCCGTTTGGCTTCCTTTAGGCGTCTATGGAAACGCTCCACCATGTCGTTGGTTTGAGGGTGATACGCCGTAGTACGCCGACGTCAGGTTCCCAGGAAAGCCAGCAGGTCTGCCCAAGCATGAGACTCAAACTGCACTCCTTGATCCGTGATGAGAGTGACAGGCGCGCCGTACAGTGCTACCCAACCCGACAGGAAATGAGCAGCCGTGCATTCCGCGGTACTATCAGGCATGGGAATAGCGGCACCCCAACGGGTCACTCTGTCCACACACGTCAGCAGGTACCAGTGACCGCGGGAGGCCGGCAAAGGACCCACCAGGTCTACGTGGACGGTGTGAAATCGCTGGGTGGGGGCGTGGGGAAGGTGTGGAGAGGGGCTCGTGTGTGTCGGTGAACAGTGGCGTACCCAGAAAATTGAAAAGGGGGGGGGGGCCAATATATATATATATATAAGCGAAAGTGTGTCTATCTGTCTGTCTGTCTGTCTGTCTGTCTGTCTGTCTGTCCGCGATAGGTGCCGCCCCCCGTGGCGGAATCCCATCATATGTCACAGTTTTGGAACCAGCTCGACCAGGGAAAGGTTTTAAGCCCACTTATGAGATGATCCGATCACTTATTATTTTTTATTTTTTTAGCAGCCTATTAGCGAGAATTGTGAGAAAAAAATGTGGGTTGCGAGAATTGAGGAAACCTTGATGTAGGGTGATGGGTAATGGGTGAGTGAATGGGTGGGGTGATGGGTAATGGGTGTGGGGTGATGGGTGAGTGAATAGGTGGGAGGTGATGGGTTGGGGGTGATGGGTGATGGGTGAGGGAATAGGTGGGGGGTGATGGGTAATGGGTGAGTGAATGGGTGTGTGGTGATGGGTAATGGGTGAGGGAATGGGTGGGGGGTGATGGGTAATGGGTGAGTGAATGGGTGGGGGGAATACATACATTTCTACATCCATGATTTCAGGAAAGTTAGAAGGGGCTATCTGGAGAGTCTGTGTTTGGTGGGCCGAAGGCCGCTCCCTTCCTTCTCCCTTCCTCCCCTTCTCCGCTCCTCTCCCTTCCTTCCGCTCGATTGTGAACCGAGCGTGCTATCCCTTACACCATGGAGTACCCCTGTTCGTGTGTGTGTGTGTGTGTTATCAAGGCACATATGTTGTAATGGTGGTCTCTCTCTCCCTCTCTTCTCTTTCTCTTTCTCTCTCTCTCTAATAGTTATCAAGGAGGAAGACGGTCTGGTAGGCACTCCAATTTAGCTTTTGAGAAATAGCAGAGATGACCACCGCCACCACCACCACCACCACCACCACCACCACAAACAGACCCGGATCTATATCATCATACACGGATCTAACAATACTCAAATAAAGTACTTCTCTCTCTCTTTCAAACAGGAGAGAGAGAGAGAGAGAGAGAGAGAGAGAGAGAGAGAGAGAGAGAGAGAGAGAGAGAGAGAGAGAGAGAGAGAGAGAGAGAGAGAGAGAGAGAGAGAGAGAGAAGAAGAGAGAGAGGAGAGGAGAGACAGTGGGTTAGAGTTGCCATGTTGGGAGACACACACACACACACACACACACACACACATCTCTCCTTTGCTATTATCTCTTCATCTCACTGTCTCTCACAACGTAATACCTTGTCTCTTCTAGCAGTAATCCTTCCCTTAGTTATATAATCTGTCCATACTGTCTATATCTGTCCTATAACACGTAATAATATCGTCAATACTACGCTATGTGGCAAGGCGGTGGTGTGTCTGGGTGGCTTCTACTACTAACTACTACTAAGCAACTACTACTACTATTACTACTACTACACTACTACTACTACTACTATTACCACTATTACCACCACTACCACCACTACTATACTACTACTACTACTACTAAGCTACTACTATACTACTATTACTACTACTACACTACTACTATTACCACTATTACCACTATTACCACCACTACCACCACTACTATACTACTACTACTACTACTACTACTACCACCACTACTACTATTACCACTATTACCACCACTATAGCCTACCACCACTACTATATTACTGCTACTACTACTACTACTACTACTACTACTACTACTACTACTACTATACACAGGTAGAAGACTTTTGTTTACATTGGAGTTCTTCCTGTGACGTCATCAATAATATTCGTAGCCCTGTTGGGGGGAAGAAAACAAAATTCGCGCGCTTTTTACAAAAGTCGTGTTTTTACGGAAATAAGGCCTGGAATCAATTATTTTTGATGGATTAGGTGTTTTGAATTTTGAATTAGGTGAATATGAAAAATTCAACATAATTAAGCAAAAAAAAAATGGGTCTGGACGATTACTTTAAGATAGTATAACTAACTAACTAACAATAAAAACAACAATAATAAAATCTTTTTAATAAATACTACTCCCCATACTATAGTAGTAGTAATAGTAGTAGTAGTATTGGTTGTAGTAGTAGTAATAGTAACAGTAGTAGTAGTAGTAGTAGTAGTAGTATAGTAGTATTAGTTGTAAAGTAGTAGTGGTAATAGTAGTAATAGTAGTTAGTGTTAGTATATAGTAGTATAGCAGTGGTAGTAATAGTTATTGTAATAGTAGTGGTTTTAGTAGTAGTAGTAGGGTTAGTGATAGTAGTAGTAGTAGTAGTAGTAGTAGTAGTAGTAGTAGTAGTATAAGCAGTGGTAGTAGTAGTAAAACTAGTAATTCAAAGATGAAAATTAGTATAACTATTGTAAAGACAGTAAGAATAATGAATACAATAAAATTCAACACTAATAATAATAATAATAATAACAGTAATAATGAAAATTGATATTGAGAGGACTGAGGGCTGTGAGGAGAGGAGGGAGGGAGTGGCCGAGGGGCGGCAGGTCCATGGGGAGGGCTGCTCACCTAACTGACGGGTCACTGACCTGACCGCGACCTCCACCACCACCTGCCCGCACCACCCACATGCACTACTTGTTTGTACTATATAGGATATACTACTACTACTACTACTACTACTACTACTACTATTAGTAATTTATGGTAGCAGTAGTAGTTGCAGTGGTAGTAGTAGTAGTAGTAGTAGTAGTAGCAATAGCAGTGGTAGTGGTAGGGTAGATAGTAAGAATAATAAATACAATAAAAGTACAAAGGAGAGGTTTGCGCCCTCCCAAAGAGGGAGAGGAGAGGGGAGAAGTTATGAACAGTGTGGTGATTTGGTTCAGACTGGGCCGGATCAGTGAGAGCCTGGGTCACCGTGATCGCGTGACGTCAGTCACGCCCCACCCCCAGCCTGCGCGTCGGAAGACCGTATTAGACTGTGCACGCACTGTAAACACGAGAGGGACGAGACTTAGCTGCCTCGACTGCAGCTCTTTGTTTTCACAAGTGGCGCGGCGGCGGCGCAGACATGAATCGTACAGCAAATATGAAAGTAACTTATATTTTGGTCTTGTTTTAATGAAAATTCACTTAGTAACGTATTGAAAATAATTAAATAACATATAATGACTTTTTATTATGATATATTTGTTAGTAGTGTATCAATCTGCTGTGTCTCTTAAGGCATCATACACCTGGCAGTGAGTGTCTGGGGGTGCTGCAGCTCTGCAGCCCTATGCCACGAGCCGCCACTGATAGAGTGTGTTAATGGCTTGTGATCTGTCAATACTTGAATCTCCCTACCCTCCAGGAAGTGGCGGAAGTGTCTCACGGCCTTATACAGGCCGCCAACAGCTCCCTATCGAAGGCGCTATAGAGGCGTTGGGAAGGCTCCAAACTCTTGCTGAAGAAAGCGATAGGGTGAAGCTCATCCTCTACCTTCTGCTGGAGGACAACGCCCACCGCTTCTGCTGAGGCGTCAGTAGTGAGGACGGTGGGGGCATTGGGGACTGAGTAGGCGAGGAGCGTCGTGGAAGCGAGTTGTTGCTTGATGCTGTTGAATTCTCCCTCGGCTTCCTCAGTCCACTGCAGGGGCTTCGGTGAGTTTTTCTTTACCCCTTTCAGGAGGTCATGTAAGGGGCCGAGCCGAGCGGCAGCTTGGGGAATGAAGCGATGGTAATAATTTATCACCCAGAAGTTCCCTGAGCTTCCTGACCGTACGATCGAGGCCGCGGGAAGTCCGCGATCGCTGACACCTTCTGCGGGAGGGGAGATAAGCCCGCTGACGTGACTCTGTGGCCCAAGAAGTCCAACGCCGGAGCACCCAACACACACTTCGCTGGGTAGATCCATAAACCAAACTCATGAAGGCGAGTGAGCAGCTGGCGCAGGTGGAACTCGTGTTGTTGGTGCGACGATGAGGCGACAAGGATGTCGTCGATGTACACCACGACGAAGTCGAGTCCCCTGACTACTTTCTCCATAAAGCGCTGGAAGATCTGAGCCGCATTGCCTAGTCCGAAGTTCATGTAGGGGTACTCTAACAGACCAAAAGGCGTAGTCACTGCAGTCTTCGGCACGTCCTCTTCAGCCACGGGTGGAAGGCCCGTAGAAGATCAATCTTCGAAAAGACTGACCGCCCGTGCAGCATGCTGTGAAAATCCAACACGTATGGAATAGGGTAACGTTCCGGCCGAGTCATGGCGTTGAGAGCCCTGTAGTCGTCGCACGCGCACCATTCGCCTTCTTGGGCCTTCGGTACCATATGGAGAGGTGAAGCCCAACAGCTGTCGGAAGGTCGTATGGTCCCCTCCTGTAGTAAGTACTCAAACTCCTTTTTCGCTGCATGGAGGCGTTCAGGAGTCAGACGTCGCGGTCGAGCAAAACAAGGAGGGCCCGTCGTGGCGATGGTGTGTGTTACCTTGTGTTCCCTTTTGGCGGGGCTGGAGCGCTGAGAAGTGAGGACAGGGAAGTCCTCGAGAAGTGCGTCGTACAGGACCGGCTGGCGTAGGTGTGTCAGGAGGGGCGCTCGCTGCCCGCAGGGCACGGTAGGAATGACCGTGTTGGTTGGACGATGCAGTAAACCAAGATCAATAGACTTTCAATGATCAATAGACTTTTAATAGGTCTCTCCACGGCTAAACTGAAATTTTCCTCTGGTGCGCATGACGTCGATCAGATGCAGTGTGGAGGTCAGCCACGCTCCGAAACAGGTCGCCAGTCTTGAACGAGCAGGCGCAGAGAGCGTATCTTCTGTGCTCCGTTTTCTATGCATGTTCACGGTTCTGTGCTGAGGATTTTTTCCTTTTTCAGCAAGCAGAAGAGCAGGTGTGTGTAGGGCAGGGCAGGACGATGTGGGTGGGAGGTGGGGATTCTCTCTCTCTCTCTCTCTTTCTCTCTCTCTCTCTCTCTCTCTCTCTCTCCACTAAAATTGGTACAAAGTCAAAGGTTTTTTGTAAACCTACACAGATGCACTAGAGGTAAGCATTTTGTTCTATACCAACAACTACACTGCAGTAATTTTCATATGATAGTTGGCCATTAACAACCTCTCCCTAACCAAACTCTTTTTCTTTAGCTTGCTTAACCCTCTCACGTACCGTGACGTGATTCGCGTCAAAACTGAATCGTCTACAGCTGAGCTTTTGACGCGAATCGCGTCAAAAAACTTGCAAAAATTCGCCAAAAATAAAGTATTTATCAGAATCGCGTCAAAATTTTCTGCGTCAAAGATCCAAGCTAGACCTATAAAATAAACTAATTGTCAACTCTCTTGTGAGGGTGGATTTGAAATGATAAGGGCCTATGTCTCAGTTTCCTCTCAGCAGGCAGCCTGTGAGCGCGGACTGTCGTCCCTTTAAAACGTGTCCCGAGCCGGGTAAGCCATACTTGTAGCCTAATCCGTCTTCCAACATGTGTTTCAGTCTTCCTCCATTTTCTCAAGAACTACTGGCTATATGAAAATTCTAATGATAGCGTTGGAATTCTCATAAAAATCCGCTTTTATTGGCATATAAACCATAAAAAGTCGACTCAGGAAGTTTTGAGCTACGAAGTGGTGAACGTAAGTATTTCTTATTTCTCTTTACTCTTTATGTTTTTTTCGGAGTCGGTAAACTCCGCTATTTATTTGCATTTCTTGTTATTTTTTTCTTGCAAAAGGCAGAATAATCTCTTGCTAAACCAGCGATATATAATAATGCCAGGAAAAAAGAATACTCGTGAGTGAAATTGATAACATAAAAAAAAAATTCGCCGCACAGTCAGGCCATTCCGCGGGGCCCCTTAGGGAGCCCCAGACAGATGTCGCAGTAGAAAGAGAAACTTATTAAACTTTTGATGCGTGAGAGGGTTAATAGGAATGCGAATGATAATAGTAATAAACATTATATAAATAACAATGATAATGAAGATAATAATAGTAGTACTATTAATAATCATATTCTCACAGTGGAAAGAGGAGGTAAAAGGGAGTGGTATGGAGAGTAGCAGAGACGTAAGTAGGGAGATTAGGTATGAGTGAGGTCAGGTCAGGGCAGGCCGCCGCGGCCACAGGTGCGTGTAGGTGGGTGGGGGGATTATCCTCCTGAGGCTCGGGGCTTATTTTAGAATAGGCCACGATACAAATGCGTCGTTTTCTCGCACGACTGCAACTGACGTCACTAAGCTGCGCGTGGTTTAACCTATAGTGTCTATTAATTTTGCAGAAAACGTCCGCGCCGGGAATCAACGAGCAAGTCGTGGAAGGAGAGGAAATCCACACCCAGGATAGGCTGATCCACCTCAGCCACCACGAAGGACCAGATTAAGGGCGAGGCAGGCGTGAAGGAGAGGCCGAGAGTCCGCGTACCATAGATGGCGATAGGGGTGTTATTGGCGGCCAGAAGGTCGTAAGCGGTGCTGCAGGGGCTTGGCTGGGCTGGGCGAGGCGATCATCGGCCGACGGCGGCACAGCACTGACCTCCGCCCCCGAATCCACCATGTAACGCATCCCCGACGGCGTGTCGGCCACCCAAAGCAGCGTCCGGCGGCCAGGGAGTGGTGGCGACGGAGGCGGAGGCGCTGCAGGAGACTGGGTAGGCGAGCGGGCGCGGGGTGATACGAGAATCTGTAGTGGGTTGACCAGGGGCGGAGGGGCACGGCTGGACCTGTGCAGGGAGTCGGGCGGCGAAATGCGGGGATCGGGTGGGTTGTTCATCAGGATGATATGGCCCGGAGAGAGCCTCGTGGTGGAGGCCCGAGAGGAGGGGGCGGGAGACAGGGCACGTTCACCGAATCACGCGCTGGTCGTTTTCCGACCACGAACAAGGAGGTTGACAATTCCTGGCTGCCGTGCCGAAGCGACCATGGTAATAACAATACTTGCGGCTAGTAGGAGAGTGGAGGGCTGAGAAGGAGGCCTCTAATCGCTGAATGGCGGAATCCATGTCGAAGAGGCGGGCGTCCGTGTAAGAGCTGTGCGCCAGGGCAGTGCCATGGCCCCCACGCGCCCCGATTCTCTCTCCAGCGCACTGAGGAATTTTGTGGAGCCGGCAGGGGTGTCACTTGAGGTAAACACCGCGGGCGCCCGGACCCCGTCGGAGGCGCTGCAGGCACAGGAGTGGTGGGTGGGCAGAGAAGGGGGGAACGAGGTGTAGACCGCGTGGATTTTGTCAACGAGCTCTGAATATATTCGTTGATGGTGACCGGGCCCCGTAAGCCCGCCAGCTGCACGCGGACGGCGTGGGGCATGGGGCTGGTGTGGCGGTAACGAAGCATATCCTCGGACAATGGGAAACCCGCAGCCCTGTTAAGGTCCTGCATGCGGGAGAGGAATGCTGAAGGGCGACGTCCGTCATATTGGAGCGTGTCGAGCTCAGCCACGTAAGCCTCGCACGACCTACCAAGGGCGCGGACGAGGGCAGTTTTTACCGCCTCATATTTCCCGTCAGACGTGGAAGTTGTAAGCACTGAGGAGATGCGGGCAGCGACGTCCGACGGTATCGCAATGACAAGCGCTTGAAACTTATGGAGGTCCTTGATGTCTGGGGAGCCCGCCCACAAAGCTTCAATGTGTATAAACCACGTGGCAATGTCGTAGGTGAAAGCCGGGAGACAGAGGAGCGCTCCGTTAATATCCATTGTGTCGTAGCTACACTCGAGGTCACCAATTGTAGTATGTTCTTAGCTAGACACTGGATAGACCAAACACTAAGTTCGCACACAAGTTTATTACGGCGGGAATATGTAGGTAAGTACAGCGGAGGGAGGCCACGAGGAACAGAGAGAGGAGGAGGTGGTGTGCTCTTTCTCTGGTGGCTGGGAGGTAACTGCCGGATCCTCGTCACGAAGGGAAGGCGCGCGAGGAGCGCCGAGGAGGTGCGGAGGGAATTTGGGTCACAGCGGAGTCAGGTTACCACAGCTGTGTGGCGTGACCTTTAGGGGTAATTAGCCAGGTGGCGTGACGGCCAACCTTGGAGTCACTACACATTCTTTCTGATAAGTTAGCGAGTTTGAGCTGCCTTGTAAGCAACATCTGATAGCATTTCCTTTGTAGCTGCTTCAAATCTTTCAAATTCAACTCGTGAAGTGCACAGTTGGTCAGCTAATGATCCATACAGATCTGCACATGTTTTTAAGTTCACATCCTCATTCTGTAGAACTTGGCTTAATTACTCTATGAAAATTTTGCAAAATCTCATTCCAAAAATTCAGCATCTTGCTTGCAATAATAGGATTTGCTTATCTTCTAGTGTCTCCCTTTTGTGACTGGTCTTAGGCTATACAGTCTAACGCTTCAAAAATTTTAAGGAAAGATTTCAAAATTGCTGCTGTTGCCATAGCATATGTTCCTCCCATCTGGTATCAGAGAGGGATTTTAAGACACTCTTTTCCAATACAACCTGTGGAAATTATCCACTAAAACCGCTCTCTAATTAGGAGAATGGTATGGTGGAATTTGACGCCTCCCTTTTGTCAAAAAGGGAGACTAGTAAAAATTCCACCTATGTATATATTATTATAGAATGGGGAATAAATTAAGATGCATAAAATATAGTAATATAATTCTGGTGGTATTCACTTATAGTACCACAATTAATCAAAGGATTGACGATGGAACCTTCCAAGTATAGAAGTAAACATTATTGGAACGTTCCACGTGTAGCCTATAGCCCAGCTGATCAGGATTTTCAGTGAAGGCGATTCATTCGCATTAAATCCTACACGATCAAGGTGTAGTACTCTCTTGATTGTACACTAAGGTGTAGTCACGTTCATATTAATATGATTGAGCCAGCATAACCGATCAATCGGTTATAAGCAAGGACAAAGTGGTAAACACACCACAATAGTGCCGCGCCACGAACTGTGAAAAGTTACCGTCGGCCTACCACCATCGCCGCCATTACGTGCACCATACCACAATTACCAACGCCCTGAGCTGCCCCACAGCGCCTACCACCACTCCCTCAAATAACAATCAAGCCTTCAAATCATCAACCCATCTATCACTGCTGAGTAGCTATACCTTAGTTAGCGTATAAATAGGGTATCATTGCAGTCTAGGTAGTTCTTGGGTTAATAGCAAGGTGAGCTCACGTCAATTATTACTATAATATCAACATTCTGGTACCCCGAGTGAGGATTACCTTTGGGAATGTATAAGGTAGCCGTTGTGGGACACAGCTTATGCCCTCAGCGATTGGCGGTGGAAAGTGTGGAACTCATGCTCTTTCAGGCACCCGGCGGTCGTGCTGACCAATTTGACACAGACGCACGTCTCAATGAAGTACGTCAGTGGCCTCATGACCTCACAGTTCTCTTTCTGGTTGGTAACGATATAGATGATAATTGTAGCCCCAGAGTGATCATAAATAACATAAAAAGTATAGTTAAGAAAATAAAAGAGAAATGTGGCAGTCAGGTAGGAGTGTGTTTAATAGAGCCTAGGAAGACCAACCGCTCTCCTAGATATCACCTGGTGAGCCAACTCAGCTATGATAGGGTCAAGGAGGCTATAAATAGGGCTTTGAAAAGGGAATTAAAAGGCTATGCAGTAGTACACTTTAACGCGCAGCCTTTTGAGACAGATCTTTCCCGAGATGGGGTGCACTGGACAAGGCGAGGTTGTTATTTTGTAAAAGCCAAGTTTATAAATTTCATAAAGTGTCGGAAAGGGGAGTGGGATGCTATCCAAGCACTAGGAGGATACTGGTCTGATAAAGCGATATAAACACCAGTTCCCCGCCCCTTTGGTTAAACAACTTTGACTTGGCCGCTGTACCCGCCCGCCGTACTCGCCCGCCGAGTCATAAGCTCGGTTCCCACCTTCCCGCTTGTACGGCCGCCATACAACAACAAAGACGTCACAATGACGTCACAACAAAGTCTACTGCACCGCCGTACCGCTGTACGGCCGCCGTACAAAGTTAAATTCAAGTCATCTCTCCCGCTCAGCGGTGTCCGCTCGAGCGGAGTTGCCAACTGTGCCCAGTTACCACAAATACCACTCAAGCGGTGATGATGGTGACGTCATTGTTGAGCAGTGTTGTTGTAAGACGGCCGTACAAGCGGGCTGATGGGAACCGGCCTATAGACAGCCACGGCACACAGGCCGCATTAGTAAAGCTACCATCCGCCAACAACAATGTTTGGGAAGTTAGTAGTTACATTAAATAAAGTGGTGGATGATTATAGGCCTGGCTTCGCGCCTTGCTAGGCCGAGTCAACGGCACATCCACCCTTAGAATTAAGCCCGGTTCCCACCTTCCCGCTTGTACGGCCGCCGTATAACAACAAAGACGTCACAATGACGTCACAACAAAGTCTACGGCACCGCCGTACCGCTGTACGGCCGCCGTACAAAGTTAAATTCAAGTCATCTCTCCCGCTCGGCGGTGTCCGCTCGAGCGGAGCTGCCAACTGTGCCCAGTTACCACAAATACCACTCAAGCGGTGATGATGGTGACGTCATTGTTGTTGTATGGTGGCCGTACAAGCGGGAAGGTGGGAACCGGGCTTTAGAATAATTAAATTAGGAAACGCTAACTCGTAAACTTGTATCAAACCTTTTTTTTTTTTTTTTTTTTTTTTCATTTCATCTAATCAATTAAAATCATGGCGGAAGGGACTAAAGCATTAGCGGCTAAATTAGGATGGCTTACACGAATATATAAAAAGTGTGAGGAAGTAGCTGAGACTATCCCTATTGACTATAATAGTTTAAAGACATGTCTGCTAATGCTAAAAACTAATTGGGATAATTATGAAGAGGCTTACTTTAAATTATTCGAAGCTGGGGATATATAATTAATTAATTATGAGACCAATTAAGTATGATCAAGAATGTACAAACTACATGGAAACGGTATTCAAATATGAGAACTTAGTGCGTGATCAGAAACCCACAGCCAAAGCCTCTTTACCCCAACTTAAATTACCAGATTTGTCATTGCCCCATTTTGAGGGTGAGAATTGATATTCTGTCTGGGATAAATTCAAATCGATTGATGATAGGACTGATTTAACAGAGGTGCATAAATTAACCTATTTGTTAGGTCAGTTGAGAGGTCCTGCATGTTAGTCCACTCTGTTAAGGGTTTATGAGCTTCAATGGCTCTTAGTGTGCAATTTAAAGTTGTTCTGAACTCTTCCAATTCTCTGTGATTGTGAGAAGGGCTCAGTAGATTCATGAACTTGCCAAAAAGATTCTTTGTTATCTGATCTTTATCTTCATAATTATCTCTAAGAATCTTGAGTGCCACATTATAATTGGCATTTTCTACTGTTAATTCCTTTACCAGCAGATATGCTGGTAAAGGAATTAACAGTAGAAAATGCCAATTATAATGTGGCACTCAAGATTCTTAGAGATAATTATGAAGATAAAGATCAGATAACAAAGAATCTTTTTGGCAAGTTCATGAATCTACTGAGCCCTTCTCACAATCACAGAGAATTGGAAGAGTTCAGAACAACTTTAAATTGCACACTAAGAGCCATTGAAGCTCATAAACCCTTAACAGAGTCAGACTGGATGGTCAGTATCATGATATGGAGAAAACTACCAACCAGAATGCGAGACCACTTAAATCAGAGGTACAATAGTAATTACTTCACGGTCTAGCAAATAGAGGAGGGATTATTACAAGAGTGCAAACATTTGCAAAGTATTGAGCAGGAACACCCCCACAGGGAGATTGAGATAACTAGACCTAAAGGTAATCAGCGATATCAGCCATCTTTAGAGTTTACAGGGCCCTCATTGGTGGGTAGTTATCCCGCTCCTACTAAAGTTACGATGGGAAGAAAACCGGTAGATAAGTTTCAAACTAGACCAGCCGGTAAACCACTACTAAGACCTACTCAAAGAACAGGTGCCATTCCTAAATATAGGGTTATTACCAGTGAAGTCAGAAAAAAATGTGCTTTCTGCGAGGAAGAACATCCACCCTCCACTTGTAATAAATACCCAGATTGTTCCACTAGGCTCAAAAGGTTAATGGATCTGGGAAACTGCCTAACCTGCCTTAGTGGTAAACATGCAATACAAGCCTGTCCTATTAGTCTGGGTACTTGTAAGAAGTGTAGAAAATCCATTCATCACATAGCCTTATGTCCTAATGATGATGTGAGAACAGACCCTACGGTCTTTAAAATGGCAGTAACTAGTATGAGTAGTTCATCCGTTGTCCCTACGGCAGAATTGAAGGTGAGCCACAATGGTAATTCAGCCATTGTGAAAACAATGTTTGACAGTGGTGCACAAAGATCATTTATTAGTGGAGAGATAGTTGATCTATTACAACTACCTATAATTAGCAAGGTGAACTTAGCCATTTCGGGCTTTCTGGCCAATAAAGAAGCTCAAAGTTTTGACATTGTTCGACCACTTGTCCAATTAGGAAATTATAAATGTAGGGTAGCTGCTGTAGTTAATAACATCAGTATAAATTTAACTGTAAAAGGACTTAAAACTACAGCTGAAATGTTGAAACAGAAAGGTGTTAGACTAGTTAGAAATACCTTTGAGGATGTTGATGGTCCATACCAATTAATAATAGGCGCTGATTATTTTGGGCGATTCCTAAGTAAGGACATCAAAAGACATAACATTTCCATGTTCACCAGTGCCGGTGATGATGTTATAATGGGACCTATCCCACAAACCCCTCACCAGCCTAAACAAGAGGAATGCATTCCTAGTTATGCACAACCCCTCTTGGTTGCTAGAATAGGAACTTCATTAGTACCCACTCAAATCAATGAGTTATTGGAAGAAGGGGATATCCCCGTGCATAAATTATGGGATCTAGAAACTATCGGTATCATACCTGAACAGTAACCTAAAGAGGATCAAAATACTCTAGATCACTATGATCACACTGTCAATTATGTAAATGGTAAATATGAAGTAGGACTACCTTGGCAAATAGATGCCCCTGTGTTACCTTCCAATTATCACATAGTTAAGAGCCAATTAAATAGTTCAATAAGAAAACTGAAGAAAAATCAGTCTAAATTGGAGTGCTATGATAAGATAATTCAAGATCAATTAAAGGATGACTTTATCGAAAAACTGGACGGAGCAGTAAATCATAATATAGGACATTATTTACCCCACCATGCAGTGGCCAAAGATTCATCAACCACTCTCATTAGAATAGTTTTCAATTGTAGTTTCAAAACTAAACAAGATGCTAGTTTAAATGACTGCCTTCAGACAGGACCGAATCTCTTGTCCAATCTAGGAGATGTCCTAGTAAAATTCAGAACAGATTAATTCGTCTATGTGGCTGACATCTCTAAGGCTTTCCTAAGATTAGGTCTAAGGGAAGAAGACAGAAATTTCACAAAATTCCTATGGCCTGAAAATATATCTCAGGAAGATAGCCCCTTAGCCACATATAGGTTTAAGTCAGTTCTGTTTGGTTCTTGCTCAAGCCCCTTTTTATTAAATAAAGCATTACAGTACCATTTTAAGGGTTCAGATAGCCCAGAATTAGGGAAAAAATTCTGTATGGATAATTTGCAGGGGACAATAAATTCTGAGGAAGAACTAATACAAATTTATAACCTGGTTAATAAAGAGTGCAGGAAGGCCAGGCTCCCCTTACAGAGCTGGAATACTAATTCTCCAAGGCTAGAAGGGATAATCAGGAAGGATTTCCTTAATTATACGCCACCAGAGGTCCAATCAGTGTTAGGATTATGGTGGAATGTAAAAACTGATGAACTAGAGTGTCCAGATTTTTCTGATGTAGTCCTAACAAAGAGAACACTCTTAAGTCAGGTCAGCCAAGTATTTGACCCCTTGGGTATAGTGAGCCCAATAACTATAAGGGGTAAATGTTTAATACAAAAGGCCTGGGGAGAACACCTCGATTGGGATACCCCCCTAGATGGGAAATATACAACAAAATGGGAGACTATAAAATCTGAGTTCAATAAGATAAATGAAGTTCATATAAGTAGTAGAATAAATACTGATGGGCGACAACCCCAGCAACTACACATATTTTATGATGCTTCAAAAAGTGCATACGGTGCAGTAGCTTATCTTAAAGCAGGAGAGGAATGTAATTTAATTATGTCTAAGGCTCGGGTTGCCCCAATTAAGCCTAGAACATTGCCTCAAATGGAGCTGACTGCATTAGAATTAGGCACTAAATTAGCAAAATATCTAAGTAATTTATCACAAATTGGTGAGGTATATATGTGGACCGATAGTGAAATTTGCCTACACTGGTTAGTGAAACATAACACAAAAATCCCTTATGTCAGGAATCGTGTTGGTAAGATAAATTATTTAGGTTCCACATTTCACTATAATCATGTTGCTGCCAAGGAAAACCCAGCTGATATTTTGTCCAGAGGAACAACTATCCTCAAATTAAATACAGGATTATGGTTTAAAGGTCCTACCTGGCTGAAAAATAATAATGAATGGCCTAATCAAAAGGTCTATAGTAAGTCAGACATATCAGAAGATATAATTATGGAACCTATATTGATCCCAGATCCTGTTATGGATATAAAAAGGTTTTCCTTATTAAGCAAACTATTAAAGATTACTAAATTGGTCTTCAAATTCATAAAGTGGGATGGTTCTGATCCTTTGAAGTTTTGGGTTAGAACAATACAAAAGCAGGAATTTCCTGAGGAATATCAGCTCTTAGCCTCAGCCAGCCCCCGCAGGAACAAACTTATCAAATCATTAGGTTTGTACCTAGATAATGAGGGCATCATTAGGTGTCGAGGAAGAATTTGGAATGCTGATCTTCCCGATAAAACCTGCAATCCCATGCTAATTCCCAAACGTCATCATCTTACTAAATTGCTAGTGGATGAATCTCATGGGAACTCGTTACATGGCGGAATGGCTGACATTAGCCTATCTCAGGAGGGAATTTTGGATACCGCAGGGTAGACAGGCAGTTAAATACTACCTCAAATCTTGTATCAAATGCAAGAGATATGAGGGAAGACCTATCCCGGGCCCCCTCAACTCCCCATGGATCGAGTACAATTATTAAAACCAGTTGAGGTAGCTGGTGTCGAATATACTGGGGCAATAATAATTACAGGAGATAATGCTCCCCCCAAGAAAGTATATGTCTGCTTATTCACTTGCACCTCTACAAGGGCTGTTCATTTAGAAATAGCTGATGATTTAAGTGCCGAAACCTTTATTCAAGTGTTCCGGCGATTTGTGGCTCGGCGGTCGTGTCCTCGGCGATTGATTAGCGATAATGCTACTAACTTCGTAGGAGCCTCCCCCATATTGTTAGAAATATTAAATCATCCATCAGTACAAAAATCTCTAGAGTTAAGGAAATGCTCATGGACCTTTACTACCCCTAGAGCTCCTTGGCAAAATGGTTTCACAGAGAGAATGATTGGCATAATTAAGCCTTGTCTTAGGAAAACTCTCCACAAGACAAAGATAGGTATAGAAGACCTGAAAACCATAGTGATTGAGATTGAGACCCGTATCAATAACCGACCCTTAACCTACTTAGATGATTCATCAGTAAATATAGAAGCTCTTACTCCCTCACATTTAATTTATGGGAGAAGACTGGAACCCTTTCCTTTAATAGATACAAGGGAAGATATCCAAGATCCTACAATAAATGACCCGGCTCAACATCTCCGGGAAGGTTATCACACCTTAAGTAAAATTTTAAGGTCATGAGATAAGCATTGGAGTGCAGACTATTAACTGAGTCTAAGGGAAAAATTTTATGAGGCTCAACAGCCAGAAAATCAAAGTCCAATTAAAATAGGAGATATTGTAATCCTTAGGGGAGATATGCCTCGTTCGCAATGGCCTCTAGGAAAAATAGCAAAATTGCATACTGATGGAAAGGGGATTGTGAGGTCAGTGGAGTTACTAGTGAGGGGACAACGATGTGTGCGGACGGTAAATAATTTGATTCCCTTAGAGTTAGCTGAAGAGGTAAATGAGGACTCTAAGTCTGCGTCTTGGCAGGCCAACTTAGGGGATTCCCGACCTCGGAGGCAAGCTGCTTTAAAGTGTAAAACCACTTTGGAGAAACCTCATTAAAGTGGGTCAAATTACCTGAAGCAAACCTTCATTTTTCGCCGGCCCCCAGTTATGGAAATTATTCACTAAAACCGCTCTCTAATTAGGAGAATGGTATGGTGGAATTTGACGCCTCCCTTGTGTCAAAAAGGGAGACTAGTAAAAATTCCACCTATGTATGTATTATTATAGAATTGGGTATAAATTAAGATGCATTAAATATAGTAATATAATTCTGGTGGTATTCACCTATAGTACCACAATTAATCAAAGGATTAACGATGGAACCTTCCAAGTATAGAAGTAAACATTATTGGAACGTTCCACGTGTAGCCTATAGCCCAGCTGATGGTTACAGGACGTAATGCACCATCATCTGGTGCAATGAATGCACCAGACCGAATGCACCACCTGCCTAGTCTGAATGCACCAACTTTGTAGTCTGAATGCACCAACTGCCTAGTCTGAATGCACCAGACCGAACGCACCACCTGCCTAGTCTGAATGCACCGACTTTGTAGTCCGAACCGCTTGGAGAATAATTTCGTTTTCAAGCCCTGGTTATTGCAGGTTCAATCTGTACTTATTGTACGTAAATATATCCAGGATCAAATCCAGTGGATATTATATTTTTATCAAATATATTTTTTCATTTGTATTTGTATGAAATAAAGTAGGATACATTTTTTTTTAAATATCTAGATTAATTTTTAAAATGTACACACTTCATGGGCTCGAACACGCAGACACGTACACTCAGCTCTGGGAGGCCGCAGTGACTAGGGTTGAACCTTTGAGAGGCCGGAGTGACTGGGGCCGGAGAAACTAGGGGCCGGAGTGACTGGGGCCGGAAGAACTAGGGGCCGGAGTGACTTGTTTCGGTTGATACTGTCGAAAGTTCTCCTAAACTACTGGTAAACATACTACCAGTAAACAGGCAGTTATAGGCCTATTGTGTCAGTTGAGACTGTGGAAGCAAGCTGTTCTTCATAAACAGTTCCTTAACTACTACCGTAGATAACAGTAATGTCGCCAGGACAACTTTTTTTTTCTGTTTACAGACGTGTGGTGGCGTTAATACTTACATTTCTACATCCATGATTTCAGGAAAGTTAGAAGGGGCTATCTGGAGAGTCTGTGTCATTTTGTGTTTTCATCTGTGTCATATTATGGCTATAAATGAACAAATGACAAAAATATCTACAAAGTGGCTACCAACAGTACAGTCGCCATCTAGTGTTTATTTACTGAGTGTCGTACCGCTGTCGTCGTCGCCCGAAGAAAAAAACGCGTAGTGAAATTTGAAACCGTCCATACTCGCAGATACGAAGCATAAAACAACGCTGAAACAGACTCCGAACAGAGTAGATTATACAGTCATGATATAAAATACTGTGTATCATCTTTAGTGGCACAGACACAGCAGTAGTGATGCTATAATTCGTAATAAATGGCGCCTGGCGACATCACTGCACGTGGCGACTTTACTGTTATCTACGGTATCTATAACTAAACAAGTAGTTATAGGTGCTAAAATGTAAAATATCAACTGGCCTTAGGTTGGTGCATTGGGACCTTACAGGATGGGTGCATTCAGACTGGGAGTGGTGTATTAGGACCAGGCATGTGGTGCTGTAATGCCCGGAAATTCGGAGAGACAGGATGGAAATTCCCATCATACGATTCCCGGGTTATGTATCTGTAAGAAGGAAAAAGATCTCAATAACCATATGTTTGGTCTGGGGCAAGTTGTCGCCTAGGTCCAGTATATGGGGGAACAGGTTATTCTTATCATACTAATGCCAATCAAATCTTTTCTGTTCTCGTAACATTTATCTTCTTTCTTTCTACCATCTTTCTTTCTTTCTCCCACTTCTATCTCACCCCCCCCACTCCCCCCCCATACACTCAGAATACGAGTCCAAATGCGTGGGACATTTATTTCGCGACAGTCAATAACTGATAGAGTCAAAACTTTTCATCCTCCCCTTATCCTCCTGACAGATCGAGGAACACTCTTAGATTCTTAGTGTCCTTAAAAACAGACAAAATAGAGTTGGGTTACGCATATAAATGGGTGGGTTAGTCGAGTTATTCGCTGAATTAAAAGTCGACCAAATTTATGGTACGACTCCCTATACCTCGTCACTCTGAAAAACACGTTCGTAGGTTTGACCGATGGGAAGAAAAACTCTCCCCGGATATTAGAATAAATATATTAAATTCTTCTATATCAAATTAAAAGAACTGCGTTATAGGCAGCCATTTCATATGTATACTTGCTTCGTTAGCTAATTAGAGTCATTCGAAGTCTTATATCCCCTTCAGGGGAAGTCTCATAAGTATCCGAACATTTCTTTTTTTCCCGCTTCTCATCCCAACCTCGCCTTGGTATACCACGAGGAGGTCAGTCGTCTCTCCACTCCTTTCAAGGTAAGATATGTGGTAACTCGCCCCTATCCCCCCCCCCCCTTCTTGTTATAATATATCTATCTATATATAGGTACAGTTGTTTGGGCTTCATTAACTCATAGGGAGCTTGGCCTGTCCTTATAAGTGTTATTAAAGAGTCGTCTCTCCACTCCTTTCAAGGCTCTGGCGAATGTCTCTGCCAGGAAAGAAACCAGGCCACATGGTACAGTGAATCACAAACCAACCCATTACTCTTACATTTTCTCTCCCATATATATATATTCCATGTATACCTATAGTGCTCAATTGATACGGACATAGATGGTAGTTTCTAAGAATATAATTCAGTGAGGTAGGTTATGCTCTGTAGAGCTTTCCGGCGCCAAATTAGAGTATACATGTACCTTAGTTCTCAAACAAGAGAAATAACTTTTCGTGGTGAATAAACCGGATGATGTTTAAAGTATAGCTTCTTGTGTTTATTGCAAAAACCCCAGGTGATTATTCCCTTGTTATGGAAATACTTCCCCACATCTCAAAAAGAGCTTCAGCCTTACTCGGTGTAATAATAAGTACCCAACCCGACTACCAATAATTCTCATATAGTAAATCGTGTTCAGGGAGTAAACCATAGAACTACTCGCCTGGACTGGTGGCAGCATTTCCCCTTACTAAACCCTAAGTTCATCCCAATTCAGTTGTGACGAGGAGATTTTATTAGTCAATGGAGAATTATCTCAATTTAATATTTTCCAACCCACAGGTGTCAGTAACTTAAAAACCCTGGCATCACCCTGGTGACTTAAGCGGTGGTATATTATTTCCTACAAATAACAGCAACAGAATCTCACTTTGGAAAATAGCTAGATAAAGTCAAATTTCGGTAAATTTTCATACAGTAGTCGATCATTATAGTAGGTTCATTAGATCTTTCCCCCTATAAACCAAACACCCTACACACATGAACCATGACCATGTGGCAGTGAGCTGTAAGAAGCGAGCCGACACAGCCGTCACAGCCGTCGCCGCCACAGCCAGCCGCCGCCGCAGCCACCTCAGCCCGGCCGCATGCCGCGCGCCTAGCCGCCACGCTCGCCTCAGCTACGCCGCCCTTCACCGCCATAGCCGCCGTTCCTAGCCGCTACAGCCGCCGCGTCTAGCCGCCACGCCACCCACACGCCTCGACACCGCCAACATGCATGTCGAAGAAAGGACGTGGAGCCTCGTCAGGAGGGAAGTCCTGGATCTCCCTCAGCCTTCCCGCGGACGTCGTCATGAGTTACGCTAATAACCCAAGCGCTAAAAACATGTACATCATCGCAGCTGTGAACGACATCGTGGACGCCACCTTCAAGAAGGGCGACACAGGCTCAAGCAGGGACACACTCTTAGTTTCCAAGATCCTAGAGGAGTTCCCAGACAAGAAAATGGTTACCTTCTCGGTTGTCCCATCGCCTAAGGTATCCGACCCAGGGACCAAGCCGTACAACGCTACCCTATCCACCCACCATCTGACCGAGGACGCCGGCGATACTTGCTGCATCGATAACAAGAAGCTCGACGACATCTGCTTCCGCACGCTCAAGCTACAGAACCCGACCTACGGAGACCTCTTAAAAGACTAATCGAGGAGTGTTCAGTGCAGTGTTAGTTAAGCATTAGTTAAATGTTAGAAAATCTAGGAAGAATTATTTTGAACATGAACATTGATCATTTATTTTATGAACTGGAAAGGATAATACCTACTCGTGTTTCGGGTAGTTGTAGCGTCACCCTGTTATTACTCGTGTGGAAATCAAATCGAAAAGTGTTAAATGTAAAATATTGGCCAAGAAAAGTTAGAATTTCATGATTGATTAAGGAGATGAGTGCAGTTCAGGCTGTGTGAATGAGTTGTGTGACAGATAGAATGAGTCGGAAGCGCCTCTGGGACGATCCTAGCAACGAGAGGGCACGTTATTACCCAGGTAGGAGGTTGATTGGTATACTTTTCTTTCATTGAATTTTCTTTTCACGGACGCAGTCTGGTTCGGTGAGAGGAGTATTTTAATTCGAGTAAGTTGTCGAACCTCTGCTCAACCTTACAGTCAGCCCGGCTTGCGGTGTAGCGGACACTTCAGGATTTGATGGGTTCTCGTCAGTAACCATGAGTGTAGCCGGGAAGCACAAGATAGAATGAATGTGGGAGCGAATGTGAAAGTCCAACTTGCACACATAACTTTTTCTCAGGAATGAAAACAAACTGAGAGTCAATATGTTCTTAATATATCCAGGTAGGAGGTTGATTGGGATACCAGTCTTTCATTGAATTTCATTAACGGACTCAGTCTGGATCGGTGAGAGTTTTCAAGGTATTTTAATTCAAGTTACAGTCAACCCGGCTTGCGGAGGATTCATGTGAAGATTAAGCGAAAAGTGTTAAATGTAGATTACTGAGTCAAGGAGGTCAGCGTGTGTCGGACTAGATGAAACAAGTTGGTCTAGGAGATTTCTCATTTCTAGAATTCGGAGTATCTATTTTCACGGGCTCAGCCTGGTTCGGTGAGAGGAGTATTTCAATTCGAGATAGCAGTAGCTACTGCTACTCAACTTTACAGTCAACACGGCTTTGAGGTGTAGCGGATATTTCAGGACTTGTCAGGCTCTCGTTATCTAACCATGAGGGTAGCCGGTGTGCGCCCCTGGGACGATCCTGGCAACGAGAATGCAGGTACTGAGTCATGTTTTGACGACCACGTTATTTAACCCAGGTGGGAGGTTGATTGGGATACTTCCTTCTCATTGGATATTCGTGTAATCTAAACACATTCAGATACCCGTTTCAAAGAATAGAAGAATCTCTAGTAAATTAACCATAAATTCGTCCCATTCAGACACATCCTCTTGACACAGCTTTAGAAAGGAAACGGGAGGTCAGTAAGTAGCTAATCTGATATTGAAGAATTTAATTCTCCCGGAGAATAGACGTGTGTAATGCCCGGAAATTCGGAGAGACAGGATGAAAATTCCCATCATACGATTCCCGGGTTATGTATCTGTAAGAAGGAAAAAGGTCTCAATAACCATATGTTTGGTCTGGGGCAAGTTGTCGCCTAGGTCCAGTATATGGGGGAACAGGTTATTCTTAATTATACTAATGCCAATCAAATCTTTTCTGTTCTCGTAACATTTATCTTCTTTCTTTCTACCATCTTTCTTTCTTTCTCCCACTTCTATCTCCCCCCCCCCACTCCCCCCCCCATACACTCAGAATACGAGTCCAAATGCGTGGGACATTTATTTCGCGACAGTCAATAACTGGTAGAGTCAAAACTTTTCATCCTCCCCTTATCCTCCTGACAGATCGAGGAACACTCTTAGATTCTTAGTGTCCTTAAAAACAGACAAAATAGAGTTGGGTTACGCATATAAATGGGTGGGTTAGTCGAGTTATTCGCTGAATTAAAAGTCGACCAAATTTATGGTACGACTCCCTATACCTCGTCACTCTGAAAAACACGTTCGTAGGTTTGACCGATGGGAAGAAAAACTCTCCCCGGATATTAGAATAAATATATTAAATTCTTCTATATCAAATTAAAAGAACTGCGTTATAGGCAGCCATTTCATATGTATACTTGCTTCGTTAGCTAATTAGAGTCATTCGAAGTCTTATATCCCCTTTAGGGGAAGTCTCATAAGTATCCGAACATTTCTTTTTTTCCCGCTTCTCATCCCAACCTCGCCTTGGTATACCACAAGGAGGTCAGTCGTCTCTCCACTCCTTTCAAGGTAAGATATGTGGTAACTCGCCCCTATCCCCCCCCCCTTCTTGTTATAATATATCTATCTATATATAGGTACAGTTGTTTGGGCTTCATTAACTCATAGGGAGCTTGGCCTGTCCTTATAAGTGTTATTAAAGAGTCGTCTCTCCACTCCTTTCAAGGCTCTGGCGAATGTCTCTGCCAGGAAAGAAACCAGGCCACATGGTACAGTGAATCATAAACCAACCCATTACTCTTACATTTTCTCTCCCATATATATATTCCATGTATACCTATAGTGCTCAATTGATACGGACATAGATGGTAGTTTCTAAGAATATAATTCAGTGAGGTAGGTTATGCTCTGTAGAGCTTTCCGGCGCCAAATTAGAGTATACATGTACCTTAGTTCTCAAACAAGAGAAATAACTTTTCGTGGTGAATAAACCGGATGATGTTTAAAGTATAGCTTCTTGTGTTTATTGCAAAAACCCCAGGTGATTATTCCCTTGTTATGGAAATACTTCCCCACATCTCAAAAAGAGCTTCAGCCTTACTCGGTGTAATAATAAGTACCCACCCCGACTACCAATAATTCTCATATAGTAAATCGTGTTCAGGGAGTAAACCATAGAACTACTCGCCTGGACTGGTGGCAGCATTTCCCCTTACTAAACCCTAAGTTCATCCCAATTCAGTAGTGACTAGGAGATTTTATTAGTCAATGGAGAATTATCTCAATTTAATATTTTCCAACCCACAGGTGTCAGTAACTTAAAAACCCTGGCATCACAGTGCATTGGAGCCTTATACGTAGTGCATTCAGACCAGGGGTTGGTGCATTCAGGCAGTGGTGCATTCGCGCAATGGTGCATTAAGACCATAATTCCAGCTGATCAGGGCAGACATTCAGAGAGAGTTAAAGGGCACGGTGTTTAGCTTAACTAACTTCCTCTATTTGTACAACCCGGAAGTCGCGGGGATTCTGGTACAAGATATGGGAGTGGCGCTACGGTGTCACTATGGGCTTCGATAGCTGATTGGCTGAGCGAGTACAATTACGTCACAGCCTCGCCAGCGAATCACATAGTATTTCTCAAAATGTTTCAGCCAATCACAAGGCTTCCACGCTCTCACTGTGTTTTATACAACCCCCCCCTTTTTCCCCCCTTCCCCCTTTCCTCTTTCCCCCTC